>CAJQZJ010001896.1:1230065-1247638 GCA_907164525.1 Lophiomys imhausi | reverse complement strand
GAAGAAGAAGAAGAAGAAGAAGAAGAAGAAGAAGAAGAAGAAGAAGATGATGATGATGATGAAGGAAGATTTTCCCCAATTGCTTCATTTCCTCTTAACCCTTGCCATTTTTTAATAAAAAAGGCTCCCATTCTTTCCATGAGATCATGACAAATAGTCTCAGAATTGAACACAGAAGATAACTGCATACCATGGATTCATGAGAATAAATATTTGCTTGAAAATTATTTGTATCATACAGGTACAAAGCAGAACCATTAGGGTTTTAAAGTAAAATAATATCAAATACTATTTTATCAAAAGAAACATCAAAATATAAAATATATGCTGCTTTTAGCTCATTTAGAGGTCACATTTTTATGTTGTTTGTGTCTCTTTGCTGGAAAATATAATTCTATGAGAACTTTCTTAGAAATAGAGCAGAGGAAAAGTCCATAGAATATTGAAGCTAACACCCTAGTCCACATTGAGGTTGTTCTGCTCAATTTCCATATGATTAATGAGCCATAGGATCTTTTTAATTTACATTCAAAGCCCCAGACTAATTTTTCTTTTTAAATCCTATATAATTTTTTTTAATATCTAGTACAGATTTGACATGAACACATACTTGGTAGTTTTGCTTAAGTTCATTTACAGTTCATTCTCACTGTACCTAATCTTTTGATGAAATATTATACATAGCAGCATGTAAATTTCTCAAAACAGTGATCTTGTTCATTGTAGGGAACCAAGTCTGGTCAGGTATGGTCTGAACAGTTCCATTTTCTTATCTCCTGTTTGTACATAAAATCCTATTTCTATCTCTCAGTGTTTTTTTTTTTTGTTTGTTTGTTTGTTTGTTTTTGGGCTTTTGAAATATAGCATGACAGTTTGACAGAGTCACTGAGTTTTGGCAAATCTCTCTTTTTAGGGCCATATATATATATGCAATTCTTACTCAGGTTTCTCTGACTATGAACAGTCTAAGGAGGAACCTCAGCTCAGTTGAAAGCATCAGGCATCTTGAAAACTGTAAAGCCACAGCACCTGCCAACTCTCTAAGGTCTAACAGATAGTATATAAATGATAGCAAAACTGCAGTTGCACACTCAAAACATTTTTTAAAAAGAAATGGTATTATAAGTCTTCAAGGACTTACGCAGGAAAGATGTGCTAATACAGGGGGTGGTGAATTCAGTTGTACAGTGACATCAAACAGTATTTCATGTGTGCAGAGATAAAGCTGCAAACTATACAAAATAAGCTGCATGTGTTCACCTTAGATAGTAGGTATATTATATTCTGGATAAATTTGCTCTGCTTTTAAGAATCTAGGACAATGTTGTCTGGTTGACAATAACTGTTGCAGGCCTGTCTTAATCCTGCCATTAATTGGCATCTATCCAGGCAATTAAAACTATGGAATCTAGCAAATTAATAAAGGTCATGTAAAACCCTGAAGTCATCTGAAATTCTAAGGTTAAGTTGAGATAATACTAAATTATCTTATTTGTGGGATCATCCCCATCTCTGTGTTTTTACCAATCCTCGTAACCTAAAGTTTGCATCTTCAAAGGAAGAAAGCAAGGAGTGCAGTTTGACAAGCATCAGAATGACAAACATGGGGCTGAATTTAAACATGATTGAAGTCCTGCATGTCTAAGAAAAACCATAAGTAAAAGACAATTGAATCCCATTGTGTATTAGGAATAAAGAAGCCTGTGCTGGAGTTGTAGACACCTTTTTTTTTTTTTGTTAATTGCACATCACTTCTTTATTATACTGTTCTGGAAAGAGATTTAGTTGTTATGCCCAGATGAGTTCTGAACCCACATGGTAGGGTCAAGCAGCTGGAACATGATTCAGACAATGAAAGACAAAAACTTGTACATAATTAAGGGGTACTTCACCTCTTCAAAACAAGTCAAAGGGACCCTAACACAACAAGAGGCATTCCTGCCGCTTGAGGGCAAGGAGTTTATCCCATTTGATATGAGGAATGGCTTATTTTCTGGTGACCACATGGACTGTTTCAACTGCCACTAGAAACCTCAGAGGGGCTTTGTGTGCTCACACACACACACACACACACACACACACACACACTCACACACACACACACACACACACACACTCACACTCACTCACTCACACACACACAAATATAAATATAATCATATATAGAGATATTCCTTTTTACTATAAAAGTAAGTGTAACACATACTTGACAAGATTGATCTCAACTTTTTGGGGCCAGCAGCTCCTTTAGGGTCAGAGAGGAAGTAGTATCTTCTAAATTACCATGGGAGTTACTTTTGCCCTCCCTGGAATGACGACAGCCCCCAGTTCCATTGGAAGCGTACAGGACAGGCTCCAGGTACAAAACTGGCCAGTAGCTTCACCTCATTGGTCAAACCACAGCATGATTCCTCCAGGACCTCTCTTCTTAAGCAGACCCTTAGTAAACAAAGGACTAAGAAAAACTAAATTATAGTTTACCTCTCAACCCTCCTGGATGTGGACCAAGAACCAGCACCCCAGAGGTGTTACTCTGACTAGATGCTATGCAAAGAGTGAGCACAGGGGGTCAAATACTAAATGGAAATGGGAGCCATGGGTCCTCATCTGCAGCTACAGCTTAATATCCTAAAGATGCAGTCAGTGTGACAGGTGTTGGGGAAGGGTGCAGGAGGCATGAACAGGCAGGGAGGATGAACTTGAGTAGGAGTCTGCCTCCTTGCCTTCACTTCTTGACATTACCCTGAGCAGCCACTGTTCCACACCTTTCCTCATACTTTCCTCATCTCCCAGGAACTAACTTCATGAGCTGGATGGGCTTCAAGTTCTTGTCCAGTTCATAGATGATGGGAATGCCCGATGGCAGATTCAGTTCCATGATGGCTTCTTCTAAGAAACCCTCCAGGTGCTTGACAATGCCCAGAAGGCTGTTGCCACCACAGCAATCAAAACCCTTTTCCCCTTCTAGATCTATCTAGGGTACAATTTCTTCATTCCAGAAAGGCAATGCTCTGGCAATAGTGTGTTTCAAGTTTTCACAGGAGGGTAACTGGTCCTCAGTAAAGTCTGCATACTTGTGATCCTTACTGATGCTGCTGTAGAAAGAATGATCAGATTCCGTCAGAGGCGATGGTACATTGTGAGATCATCTACAGATCTTCATCTGTGCCTTACTATCCTTATCATAAGTTTCTGCTTTATTGAGACCAGTTAGACTCCATAGTGTGGCTCATTGAGAAGCCAGGTCCTGACCACTGACATCCACATATGGTCAATAGCATCCAAGAATGTCCAGGGGGTCGTTTGCTATATTCTGCACGAAGGTGAAGCAGATGTCAAATTCATAGCTAGCATGTCTTAAAGTCTGCCTGCTGTGCTTCTTCTCCTGGTGGCCTGCTAGGCTCAGGTGGACTTCCTATCAGCCAGAGAAGCGGTTCTCCAGGTTCCAGGCACTCTCGCCATGCTGTATCAGCACCAGCTTATAAGCAGCCATGGTGAGAGACAGGGGATGTGGCAGTAACTGCATATCCCCAAGATTGAGTAGTAGATATCTTAAAGTCATCATAGCCAATGTCCTCTTCATAGTAACCTCCCTACTAATTGTTAGAGTACAACATTCTTTGAACACTGCCTATATGACTATGTCTGAGAGTGTCTTACATGTTTTAATAGTATAAGTGAGAAAACTAGGGTACAAGGAAAATTAAAAGTTTCAACTCTATAGCACTGACCACCGTGCTATTTTAATTTAAGCTAAGCTAAAAGAGCTCTAGTCTCTCAGATTCATTTTTACCACCAAATAACAAAGGAATGAACCAAGTGTGAATTCACTCTCCTGGGTAACTAGTTTTCCTGCTGAATAGGTGCTTACAACAGAGACACACCCCAAAGCTAGGCAGTCTTTGGGAAGGTGCCTCTAGCAAAAATATTCCAGAAACTCATCCACCCCTGAATATTTTAATGGATGCTGTGATTTATACATCTAGAGCTGAAATAAAACATTTTCAGAGATTCTTTGGAAGATTTTTGCAATATTTATAATAGTCAAGGTCAGCCTTTTCCAAAATATGCTCTGTGGGTCATTTGTATTCAAGAAGTTCAATACAGGACAATATCTATACTCTAATTACTTGGAGGGGAGGGTTCAACATCTTGTTAATGCCCATTACTGGATGTAGAATTTGATCATATGTACAATAAATAAACACAGTGTTCAACCTAGATATTTCCAAATTTTGATTATTTTTCTTTATTTTTTATTTCTTCAAGTTACATCTCAATCGCAGTCCCCTCCCTATTCCCCCTCCAGTCCCACCCTCCCACCCTCAACCCCCCCATCCTCTTCCCTTTTTTTTTTTCTTTTAAGTTTAATGTATATCTTATTTCCCCCTACATTTTCCCCTTTCAGTCCAACCAATGGCTCTTTCTCTTATAATAATAAGTACAATACAAAACAACAGAGGTAATTAGGCCACAGTTATGAGGGTTATATGGCTTAGCGTACATTCCCAATGTCCAGTCCATGTGTATTTGGTACCCAACTTTAACATTCTACTATCTAACCATCTCCATGAGTTTAATTCTATATCTGACTCAACATTCATACTAACTTGCAACACAATTTTAAAAGTATCTTCTTAGATCTATAACACTCTCTTGACTCCTAAACAACTCAAAATTTATTATGAGAATCTAGCTATCTGTTCTTCAACCACCTCAGAGACCTGAGAGGGATAAATATATCTGATTTTATAGGAAGTACAGGGCCTGCAGCTTCCCAAACTAAGAAATGACATACCAGTGGCTGCCTGGACAGTTCCCATTTTCTCTCCATACATTACAGCATCGATATTCAGTCATTTGGCCCCGTTTCTCTGACAGACATTGATTGTAGAGCAGGGGTTATGAAGGACTTACCTACCCTGTCTTGGCAGACCTAGGCTGTCGACTTACCTGCTTCCAGGTTTTGTCCTTTTTGGACAGCATTCTGTCTACAGTTGGAGCAAGGGGCTTTTCCTACCAAGAGATAGGCTTGAGACCAATTCAATCATCCCCACTGGGGATTCTTCGATGCTCATCTTCTACTTGGAGGAGAAGAGGGGGTGCTGTCAAGAGTTGATATGTCTTGATATAAAAAAATCTAAAGTTATGAAAACATCTTTAAATGCCATATTCTGCAGATCTCTTGAGGTTTTTGAAGAGGCCCTATCTATCTCTTATATTAAGGTAAGCAGATGTTGCTTGTCTCTTAGCAGCTTTATTTCTGATTAGCTTAGAAAGTAATTATAATAGGCTGTCATAGTACCTAACAGAATGACTGGCTTGCATAAACATTAGTTTGCATTTTTAATTATCCTAAACAGTTTATGACAGTTAGTAGTAAAAGGCCGAAACATCACATTTCATTTTTTTTCTTTACCTCCTAACCCTTCCATCCCATTTCTCTGGGGTGGGGTGTCCTTATATAACAGTCCCTCATCTCAGTTGAGAGGTCGTATGAGGGCCAAGAGCCTCCTCATTCATTGGGGGTCTACGAAGCAGTATCATCAGTGAAAAGAGTCTCGTTGCCTGGCAGAGAGAACTACTAAACAAACCAATAAGCAGACAATAGATAAAAAATACTAAAAAAATAGAAAAAATATAACTAATATATAAAAAATAAAAATTAAAAATAAAAAGTCTATGTCCAAGTTCCCTTTGGTGTGTTAGTTGTAGTATCGATACCTTCTACTATATAGCTAAAATCCTACTATAAGGGAAAGATGCCATATGCGTCTTTCTAAGTCTGGGTTAGCTCACTCAGGATGAGCTTTTCTAGTTCCATCCATTTGGCTGCAAATTGCATAATTTCATTGTTCCTGAGAGCTGAATAATATTCCATTGTGTAGATGTACCACAGTTTTTTAACCCATTCTTCGGTTGAGGGACATCTGGGTTGTTTCCAGTTTCTAGCTATTACAAATAAGGCTGCTATAAACATAGATGAGGAAACTTCCTTATGATTCTCTGAAGAGGCATTTCGGTGTATACCCAGAAGTGGTATGGCTGAGTCCTGAGGTAGAGCTATTCCAAGTTTTCTAAGATATCGCCAGACTGATCTCCATATTGGTTGCACAAGCCTGCACTCCCACCAGCAATGGAGTAGGGTACCCCTTTCTCCACACCCTCGCCAGCATGTGCTGTCATTTGAGTTTTTGATCTTAGCCATTCTGACAGGTGTGAGATGGAATCTCAGAGTCGTCTTGAGTTGCATTTCTCTGATGATTAAGGATGTTGAGCATTTCTTCAAGTGTCTCTCAGCCATTAGGGATTCCTCCTTTGTGAATTCTCTATTTAACTCTGTCCCCCATTTTTTGATTGGATTATTTGGTTTCTTGGCATTTAATTTCTTGATTTCTTTGTAGATTTTGGATATTAGCCCTCTGTCAGATGTGGGGTTGGTGACGATTTTCTCCCAGTCTGTAGGATGCCGTTTTGTTCGAATGACAGTGTCTTTTGCCTTACAGAAGATTTTCAGTTTCATGAGGTCCCATTTATTGATTGTTGATCTCAAGTCCTGAGCTATTGGTGTTTTGTTCAGGAAGTTGCCGCCTGTGCCAATTAGTTCGAGGGTTTCTCCCACTTTTTCTTCTAGTAGATTTAGTGTGACAGGTCTTATGTTAAGGTCTTTGATCCACTTGGACTTAAGTTTTGTACAAGGTGATATATGGGTATAATTTCATTCTTTTACAAGTGGACATCCAGTTGGACCAGCACCATTTGTTGAAGATGCTGTCCTTCTTCCATTGTGCTATTTTGGCTTCTTTGTCAAAAACTAGGTGGCCATAAGTGTGTGGGTCTATATCTGGATCTTCAACTCAATTCCATTGATCTACTGGTCTGTTTCTATACCAATACCATGCTGTTTTTACAACTATTGCTCGGTAGTACAGCTTGAAATCTGGGATGGTAATACCTCCAGATGTTTTTTATTATACAGGATTGATTTAGCTATTCTGGGCTTTTTTTTTTTTAATAAATACTTTATTTTTTTTTCTTCAAGTTACATCTCAGTCACAAACCCCACCCTATTCCCCCTTCCTATCCCGCCCTTCCACCCTCTTCCCCCCAGAAGTTTCCCCTTTCAGTTCAACAGATTGTTCCTTCTCTTATAACAGTAAGTATTATAAAAAACAACAGATTTAAATATGCCACATTTATGAGAGTTAAATGGCCCAATATACCTTCCCAATGTCCAGTTTATACATATTTGGCCCCTGACTTTAACATTCTACTATCTAACCATCTCCATGAGTTTAAAGGTCTATATCTGACTCAACATTCATATTAACTTGCAACACACTTTTAAGAGTATCTTCTTAGATCTATAACACCCTCTTGATTCCTAAACAACTCAAAATTTAACTATGAGACTCTAGCTGTCTATTCTTCAACCACCTCAGAGACCTGAGAGGGATAACTATATCTGCTTATATAGGAAGTTCAGGGCCTGCAACTTCCAAAACTAAGAAAGGACATACCAATCTGGCCTCTTGATACCAACCGTCTAAAACGGTCTAGGATAGTTAAGTAAAACAAACTCCTAGTCATGCAAACATGTCACTTTGTTAGCTACTATGACAGTCTATCACAGATATTCTCTAAACTACCCAGTAATCAAGTTGCTAAGAGACAAGCAACATTTGCTTATCTAAATACAAGAGACGGATAGGGCATCTTCAAACACCCCAAGAGATCTGCAGAATATGGCATTCAAAGATGTTATCTTAAATTAAGATTTTCTTTTCTTTCTTTTTTTTTATATCGAGACATATCAGCGCCTGACAGCACCCCCTATTCTACTCCAAGTAGAAGATAAGCATCGAAGAACCTCCACTGTAAGATGGTTGAATTAGTGGCAAGCCTATCTCTTGGCATGAAAAAACCCCTTGCACCAACTGCAGACAGACTGCTGTCCAAAAAGGACAAAACTTGGTAGGAGGGAAGTTGACAGCCTAACTCTGCCAAGACAGGGTAGGTAAGTCCTTCATAATCCCTGCTCTACAACAAATGTCTGTCAGAGAAACAGGACCCAAAGGCTGAAGACTGATGCAGGAATGTATAGAGAGAAAATGGGAACTGTCCAGGCAGTCATTGGTATTCTGGGCTTTTTGTTGTCCCATATGAAATTGAGAATAGCTCTTTCCACCTCTATAAAAAATTGTGTTGACATTTTGATAGGAATTGCATTGAATCTATATATTGCTTTTGGTAGGATGGCCATTTTTATTATGTTGATCCTACCTATCCATGAGCATGGGAGATCTTTCCATCTTCTAAAGGCCTCTTCCATTTCTTTCTTCAAGGGCTTGAAGTTCTTGTTGTATAGGTTCTTTACTTGCTTGGTTAGAGTT
This sequence comes from Lophiomys imhausi, assembly GCA_907164525.1. Classification (NCBI taxonomy): domain Eukaryota; kingdom Metazoa; phylum Chordata; class Mammalia; order Rodentia; family Muridae; genus Lophiomys; species Lophiomys imhausi. The sequence goes on along the minus strand of CAJQZJ010001896.1, from coordinate 1,239,245 downwards.
ACCCCCAGGTATTTTATGTTGTTTGTGGCTATTGTGAAGGGGGGGTTGTTTCCCTTATTTCTTTCTCAGCCCATTTGTTTGTTGTATAAAGAAGGGCTTCTGATTTTTTTTAATTAATTTTGTATCCAGCCACTTTGCTGAAGGTGTTTATCAGCTGTAAGAGTTCTCTTGTGGAATTTTTGGGGTCGCTTATGTATACTAGCATATTATGTGCAAATAGGGATAATTTGACTTCTTTGTTTCCAATGTTTATCCTGTTGATCTCCTTTGGTTGTCTTATTGCTCTAGCAAGGACTTCAAGTACTATATTGAAGAGATATGGTGAAAGTGGACATCGTTGTGTTGTCCCTGAATTTAGAGGAAATGCTTCAAGTTTCTCTCCATTTATTTTGATGTTGGCCAGTGACCTGCTGTATATTGCCTTTATTATTTCTAGGTATGGCCCTTGTATGCCCGTTCTCTCCAGAACTTTTAGCATGAAGGGGTGTTGGATTTGTCAAATGCTTTTCTTCACTAGTGAGATTATCATGTGGTATTTTTCTTTCATCTTGTTTATATGATGAATGATGTTGATAGACTTTCGTATGTTGAACCATCCCTGCATTCCTGGGATGAAACCTATTTGATCATGGTGTATGATACTTTTGATGTTCTTTAGTTCGGTTTGCTAGTATTTTATTAAGTATTTTTGCATCTATGTTCATGAGGGAGATTGGTCTGACGTTCTCTTTCTTTGTTGGGTCTTTGTGTGGTTTAGGAATCAGGGTGATTGTGGCCTCATAGAATGAGTTTGGCAATGTTCTTTCAGATTCTATTCTGTGAAAGAGTTTGAAAAGTATTGGTGTTAGCTCCTCTTTGAAGGTCCAGTAGAATTTCATGCTAAAGCCTTCTGGCCCTGGACTTTTTTTGGTTGGAAGATTTTTAATGACTGTTTCTATTTCCTTAGGGGTTATAGGGCTGTTTAATCTGTTTATCTGATCTTGATTTAGCTTCGGTAGGTGGAATCTATCAAGAAAATTGTCCATTTCACCTAAGTTTTCAAATTTGGTGGAGTATAGATTTTTAAAGTAGGATCCAAATATTCTCTGGATTTCCTCAATGTCTGTTGTTATTTCTCCCTTTTCATTTCTGATTTTCTTGATTTGTGTTTTCTCCCTCTGTCTTTTAGTTAATTTGGCTAAGGGTCTGTCTATTTTGTTGATTTTCTCGAAGAACCAACTCTTGGTTTCATTGATTCTTTGCATAGTTCTTTTTGTTTCTAAGTTGTTTTCAGCCCTAAGTTTGATGATATCCTGCCTTCTGCTCCTCTTGGGAGTGTTTGCTTCTTTTTTTTCCAATTCACCCAGTTTAGCTGTTAATTCGCTAATATGAGCTGTCACAATTTTCTTTTTGAAGGCTCTTAGTGCTATGAACTTTCCTCGTAGCACCGCTTTCATTGTGTCCCATAGGTTTGGGTATGTTGTGTCTTCATTTTCGTTGGATTTTAAGAAGTCTTTGATTTCCTTCTTTATTTCTTCCCTGACCCAGTGGTCCTCTAATAAAGAGTTGTTCAATTTCCATATGAGTGTAGACTTTCTGTTGATTCTTTTTCTATTGAAGTCCAACTTTATTCCATGGTGTTCTGATAAGATACAAGGGGTTATTTAAATTTTCTTTTATCTGTTGAGGCTATCTTTGTGTCCAACTATATGGTCGATTTTGGAGAAGGTTCCATGAGGTGCTGAGAAGAAGGTGTATTCTTTTGTGTTTGGGTGAAACATTCTGTAGATATCTGTTAGGTCCATTTGGTTCATGATCTCTGTTAGACTCATTATTTCTCTGTTTGGCTTCTGTCTTTATGATCTGTCCATAGTTGTGAGTGGGGTGTTGAAGTCTCCCACTATTAAAGTGTTTGGATCAATGTGTGATTTAAGTTTTAGAAGTGTTTCTTTTACAAATGTAAGAGCCTTTGTATTTGGGGCATAGATGTTCAATATTGAGATGACCTCTTGGTGGATATTTCCTTTAATGAGTATGTAATGCCCTTCTCTGTCTTTTTTTATTAACTTCAATTGGAAGTCTATTTTGTTTGATATTAGGGTGGCTACTCCAGCTTGTTTCCTGGGTCTATTTGTTTGGAAAACCTTTTCCCAGCCCTTTACTCTGAGATAGTGTTTATCTTCAATAGTGAGGTGTGTTTCTTGTATACAGCAAAAAGATGGGTTTTGTTTATGGATCTAGTCTGTAAGTCTGTGTCTTTTTATTGGCGAGTTGAGTCCATTGATGTTGATGGATGTTAGTGACCAGGGGTTGTTATTTCCCATTATTTTGGTATAGCTGGCTGTCTTGTGTTTCTTTTTGTTTAGTTGCTGTGGAGGTTTCTATTTCCTCTGTTTTCTTGGGTGTAGTTATCTTCTTTGTGTTGGAAATTTCCTTCTAGGATCTTCTGTAGGGCTGGGTTTGTGAGGAGATATTATTTGAATTTGATTTTGTCATGGAATATCTTGTTTTCTCCTTCTATGTTGATAGAGAGTTTTGCTGGGTATAGTAGTCTTGCTGGGTACCTGTGTTCTATCAGGGCTTGTAGGACATCCGTCCAGGCCCTTCTAGCTTTTAAAGTTTCTGAGGAGAAGTCAGGTGTGATTCTGATGGGTCTGCCATTGTATGTGACTTGGCCTTTTTCTCTTACAGCTCATAATATCCTTTCTTTGTTCTCTACATTTGGAGTTTCTATTATTGTGTGGCGAGAGGAGTTTCCTTTCTGGTCTAATCTGTTTGGTGTTCTGTAAGCCTCTTGGATTTTTACTGGCATCTCTTTCTTTAGGTTTGGGAAGTTTTCTTCTATGATTTTGTTGAAGATATTTCCTGGACCATGGAGTCAGGAGTCTTCTCTTTCCTCTATACCTATAATTCTTAGGTTCCGTCTTTTCATTGAGTCCTTGATTTCTTTATGTTGTGGGTGAGAGATTTTTTAGCTTTCTCATTTTCCTTGGATGTTGTACTGATTTCTTCCATCGAATCTTCCATGCCTGAGATCCTGTCTTCCATCTCTTGCATCCTATTTTTCATACTCACATCCGTAGTTCCTGTTCTCTTCTCTTGATTTTTCCATTTCCTCTTTTAACTCTGACTGTGTTTTCTTTATTGTTTCCATTTCTATTTTCAGGTCTTGAATGGTATTGTTCATTTTGTACATTTCCTTCTCCAGTTTGCTTGTTTTTGTCTGGAGATCTTTCATTGCTTTATCCTTTTCCTGTTCAATCTGGGTCACCTTGGCTTGGAGCTGTTTAATGGTGTTATTCATTGTTTTGACTTGTAAAATTGTGGCTTTGAATTCCTTCATAGTATTAAGTTCTTCTTGAAGGGACTCTATCACTTTCCATAATGTAGAATTGTCATCGTTTTTATGTGTTTCAGTTGTTTCGAGGTGGTTTGGGCTGGACGGAATAGGGTTGCTTTCTTTTGTTGGAGACATTTCGCTCTGTTTTTTTTTTTTTTTGTCTGGGGCCTCTGGCCATGTCGAATTTTTTTGCTGTCTTCTGAACTCTGTCCAAAGGGTGCGCTTTGGTGTGAGTAGCATTGCCTTACTCCACCCCTATCAGGTGAGTCATTCAGCCCTGCCTCCTAGGTGGAGACCTAACTAATCCAGGCAGTGGAGCTGTGTACAAGTAAGCTCTGGTTCCCTGCCAGAAGGGGCTGTACTAGTACAAAAGTCCAATATACAACAGTTTCAAGTATCTCGCAGTTTGCCTGTGGTTGGTTCCTGTAGCGGGTAAATCTGCAGTTCAGCTCCAATAGCCTTGTTGCTCCCATGGCTTGGAAACTGGCCAGTGATGTCACAGACTGTGATCTGTGGTCTGAATGCACTTTGCAGCTGAGCTGCACACACTTCCAAGGGTAGCAACCTTTCACCAGATAATAGGATAATCTGTGTGAGGCCTGGGAGTGCCCAGCAGGGTGGGGATTATCTCTGCGTGGATTCTGAATCTGCAGGCTGGGTATTAGGTTGGGTCTCTCCTGTTGGGGGATGGGTGATCCCGACTCCCAGGTCCAGAGGCTTTCTAGCGTGTCCGAGAGTGGGAAGGCCCAAATTTTGATTAAAAACAAATCTAATCTCTACCAAAATGCTTGGTTTAAAAATTGGTATAAATATTCCTTCAGACAAGATATAGGAAAATATGTCTAAGAGAATTTTCAATTTTTCAAGTCATTTAACAAATGTTTATTGGTGTGTGTGTGTGTGCGTGTGTGTGTGTGTGTGTGTGTGTGTGTGTGTGTTGTGTGCAATATATGGCTAATGTAGTTATAGACAATACAATGTAGTTCCTGTCTACATGTTGTTCATAAGCTAGTGAAAAACATAAATCTGAGTCACAGTTACAACCCAGTAGTTGATATACAAAATGAGCGAATGTGGAGAGAGGAATTTGGACCATCTGATTAGCTGGCTGTTGTAGAGTGCTTCCTGCTGTCATTGACTCCTTCTATGTTCTGAGGTTCAATATGCTAAACTTTATAGTCTCACGGATGCAGTGTTCAGTGGAGGAGAATGAACAATGCCTATGCATTGATGACTATTCATAGATGAAGGTTAATTTTCTGTGTGTAATTTTCAACATGTTCTGGATATTGACATCCAGTCACTAAAAGGAGAAAAAAAAGAATAAGGAACATTGTGCAGGGGGCTTTTGTGATCTGTCCCTGAGTGGTTCTTCAGCATTATTTTGGATCAAATGTTCAGAAATATCTCCAACTCTGAACCCTTCAAGGACAAGGGAAAGATTGAATAAACTGTCTCAGTATGTGGTGCGAGTATAGGCAACAGGACATAAGGCATTCCAAAGAGAGGGCATAAACTATCCAGATATATATGGAGAGCATATGAGATGCTACTAGCAATACATAGTCAGCCAAATGTGGCTGGGACAGAGACCTCTGTCTACAACGGTGGGGACTAGAAAAATAAAGAGTCAAGATGTTTGAGCTTTCTGTGCTATGCCGAGAACCTTGGATATTTATATTTGCCATGATGGTAGATTACTGAAGAATCTAAAAATGTGATAAAGAAGAATATAATGGAGTTAGATAGCCAGTGGCATAGAACACATATAATTAATGAAGTAGGCAGCAATGAATTTGGTGGGATAGGATGTGGGGGTAGAATTTGTTAAGTGCCAACAAGTAGACAATTCCTGGCTTGGGAACCCACTGGGTTTAGAAATTGAGGAAGAAAGAAGGATGTGTCAGGAATGTGTGTTGGGCATATGAGTAGGCATACACCAGTTTGAGAAAAGGGTGATAACTAGATGGAACTTTACAGAATATAAAGTGTAAGAAGAAATCCCCAGAGTTTAGGTCCTGAGGCCTGTCAGCATATAAATTCGTTGAAGCTTATGATACAAGTGTAGCCTCAGGGACGAGATGTGGAGAACGTGGAACAAGTCACAAGCCAGAATGTAAAGAGCACAAGGAAGTATTTGGCTTTTGCTTTGTTTCATTGGTTTTTTGTTTGTTTTGGGGTGGTTTTTGGCAACTGTGTTGATTTTTGTTTGTTTGTTTGCTTTCTTGTTTGTTTTTGTTTGGTTTCATGAAGATCCTCAACTGTTAAGGAGAACTGAGAAAAGAAAGATTTTCAAGACCAAAGTAGAAGATAGCTCAAATGTCTATGAACTGAGGAGTTTATTAATCAATAAAATAATACTAAAGAGCAGTAAAAAGGAATGGAATACTGATATATGTCATAAAACATGCTAAGTAAGGTGGTTCTGTTGTGAAACACCATGCATGCATCTTATGCTCCCAATTCTTTGAACTGTCCAGAATGAACTAATCAACTGAAATGGGAAGTAAGCTAGGGAATGCAGGGAGCAGCTTAAGAAAGAGGTCATGACTGCTCTCACACATAAGGGTTTTAGAGAAATGATACAGATATTCTTTAACTGATGTGGTGATAATTGGACAGTTGCCTAATTTTGAATATACTCAAATCCATCAATATTTGAAATGTGACTTATGTTTCGATGAAAGTATCAGTCAACAAATGGATAAAAGAATTGTATATTTAAAGAAAAGTCAATAAAAATTTTATTAGAGTTTAAAAAACAAGCAAACATAATTGGCAAAGCATCTCAGAAGCTCAGCAGCTTCCAGGAACTGCCAGGAGGAGAAAATGGCAAAGAAGGAAAGAAAGCCATGTCATTTAAGTGGATATGCAGACCAGAGACATGTAGAGAATTCCAAAATCTTGGGGGAGCCCAGAGTGTTAGAGAACATGTTTTACAAAGAGGACTGATGAAAAGGAAAACTTAACTTCCAAAGCTCATGGCTGTGGCTGGACTACCACACTAAGACCCGGGATTCTGGGAAATAAATACAGTATCTTATTAAAAAACAAAAAACAAAACTAAACCTGCCTATCTCTTTACCCTGGTTTAAGGCAAGCCAGTCTTCTTAGGACAAATTTCCTTGGCCAGGCCAACTGTAATGTTAAATCTCCACCCAGGCTGCAGATTGTATTTTCTTAACTAGAAGGAGGCTTTTCTCTTAATGAGCCTCTTTTACCACACCCTCATACCCTCTGAGAGGTAAACCTAATTGTTTAGGAACCAGATTAGGTATTAGCATCCCTAAACAGGCATCTTTAGTCACTGGCAAGGACAAGGATTTGAAGAGACCAAAGTATATTTATTTTTAAACACAAAAGAAGCTGATTACCTTCCTTTGGGGTCTTTATACCCCAAACCTTCTCCAGAGAAAATTCTGATTTGTAAATGATTTTGGTCCAGAGTTATATTTAATTTATATTTGCATTTCAATTATTTAAATTATACTTAAAATCTATTTTGCTTGTAATTGGCCACATTTTATGGCACTAAGATTACTGCTTACATCTCTGCCATCTTCAAAATTTTGATAATTTTTTCTATAAATTAGCATTGAGTTTTATGATGTTTGTTAGGAATTTTCTACTTTGTAATAAAGTATGTTTAGTATCAAAATATTGTGCAAATTTGTCTTGCATGCAATAGCCCTTAGCTGTGGACCCATAGCCTCTCCTCTGGTTATCTAGGGTTACACATTAACTGCACAGCCTGTCCTTAAATGCATCCATGCATGGGACCCCATGTGAACTCAGGCACAATTTATCAGAGGAAAACATTTGTCACTTTCCAGTTAAATTCTCATCCAAGATTTTCTGTGGATTTTCTTGGAACTTCAGAAATATCACAGTTATACATTATTTAGGAAGCAGCTTGCTTTGCAAAGGTCAGGTTCATGTTATTCAAAACGTGATGCTTAGTATGCGCAAACAGATTTGTTTTTTTAGAGTAGAACGTGATGAGTGAAACTAACTTTCTCTGGAAGGAAAATGTTTCCCTTCCTCAGCTTTTGATTTGTAAGTGGATTTGGCTTCATTAATATTTAACCATCTTCTTAATCTGTATGTCAGATTTTATTGTAGCCTGGTTCTAGGGAGATTTTCTTTTGAAATATCACTAACACCCATTCTTTAATCTTACATCAAAACAAGGACTCTCAGGGAGGCAATTAATTGCATTTCATCTCTAAGGATATAATTATTTTGTGTTTATTCCCAGTTCCTCAAGGGGATGGTGGTATAGGACACCCTTCTTACAGGCCTTTGTATTTCCCAAGGAGAATCTAGTTGGTGTTTCAAACATTAATTCAGATGGTCTTGCATCACACTTGTGAACTGCCTGTTGCTAAGCATGAACCAGTTCTACTTTTATATGAGTGTGGTAGTTGCGTCTTTGAGGCTCAATTAGTTGATCATTTCAAGATGTTTTTCATGAGCTTCAGCAGTTTAGAGATGAGACTGTCTTTTCTGTTGTTGTGTTTTTAACATTTAAAATTATTTTCAAGCTCAGAATAATCAGAGTAGAGAATAGAATTATCCACAACCCACTTTGAAGTATCAGCATGATCACACAGAGCAATAAAACTACAAATAGGAACTCAGAATCAATATCTCTGGAGATTGACATTGAAGAATTGAGGTTGGCATCTCTTCAGCATGCCTCAGCCCCTTCCATGCAAGCTAGTAATTTTTACTTCCTGATTGCTCAGAACCTGAATGGGGGGAAATCTAAGTTGCAGGGGGTTTGTTCTGATAAAAGAAGTCCCAGTAGTAAAATCCTTAACTTTATTAGGTGACATTTCTTGGACCTTTCAGGAGAGAATGTAAGGTAAGCTGTAGTACAGAGAATGAAGCTTCCCCTTAGTCAATCCCAGTGGGATCAGAAAGTTTGACGTTACATATTTTCCTCTTACTGAGTATTTAGCATGAGTGGAGGAACATGAGAAATTGCGATCCTAGGTCTATCCATGTCCCAAAATTGTAACACTGTGCTGTGCTGACATGGGACCCTGGAGCATTAGTACAAACTGTACTTTTGTCTGTCTTTGTAAGAAGATAAATCCTAGCACTGCCTTGAGTCTTTGGAGATTTCATCTATTGAAAAGGAATAGTTGGAAGTGCTTTGAAATTAGACAACACCCTGTATTTCCTATGTTCAAATCTGTTAGGGATCTGTGCTACATACATGGAAGTCTATTGCAGTCACACACGAAAGCTAATATCAAAATTAATTTATGTGACTATATTTCATGATTTTTTTTTTTTCCTTTAGAGGAGAAATAATGGCAAGCCAATTGGTTACCTAAGAACTTTAATGTCTCTCCCCCTGGGTTTATCAATTTCATTTACAGTTTTACCTTCTATGTAGAGGACTGTTTATGTAGAACAACTTGTCCTTCACAGCCGGGATTGGTGATTCTGTGAATAGGTTATCAAAAGTTGCAAATCGGGAACTGAAGGCTAAGGAACTGGCTCAGGGGGCAAAGCATTAACTGGGAAAAGATGAGGACCTACCTGAGTTTGTATTCCTAGGACCCATGTAAACTGAAGTGGTAAAAAGTTTTTTTTTTTTTTTTTTTGTAATTACAGCAGTTGTATGGCAAGATAGGAGGCAAAGATAGGAGACTCCCCAAAAGCTCACATACTGCTAACCTATAATATTTAGTGTCAAGAACAAGGGACACTCTCCGAAACATGATGTGACATGAGAACAAGCAACTGAGGTTGCTCTTGGATTGCCATATATTCACCCAAACACAGGAGAGCACGCACACGCACACACACACACACACACACACACACACACACACACACACACACAC
>CAJQZJ010001896.1:1212254-1230055 GCA_907164525.1 Lophiomys imhausi | reverse complement strand
CACACACACACACACACACACACACACACACACACACACACACTCACGCACGCACGCACACACGCACGCGCACACACACGCACACACACACACACACACACACGCGCGCACACGCACACGCACACACACACGCGCACACACACATGCACGCACACACACACACACACGCGCACACACACGCGCACACACACGCACACGCACACGCACGCGCACACACACACACACGTGCACACGCACACGCACACACACACACACACGCACACACACACTCACACACACACACGGGGAGGGGAAGGAAAGAGATACAGGGCTTCAAAATCTGATTTTCAACTAGCATTAAAGAAATAGCCACACACATACAAATGCCTGTTTTAGAAAGCCACCTTTTCCCCCTAAATCGTATAATAGCTGTCTTTTATGATCACTATTGATTTTTCCAAGTGAAACAATGCTGATTTGTTTTATCTATGTTAGCTTTTTATTCTAAAAGGAAGCTCCTGAAGGAGATTTTTCTCACAAGAAATAAAATTTTAAAAATAGGAAACTTTCCATTGCTTAAGGCAGAAAACACCCTTAATTAGTTTTGTAACATTTGAGTTCATTAATTCACTAATAGTTGTCTGAAGTCTTCTATGAACTAGCCATCCACTTTGTAGGCCCTGGGGATCCACACATGGTTACATCTAGTCCTTACTCCTAAGAGGCTTTCATTTTGGTGGGCTAGAGAATCACCTACTGCAACAATAGCTTTGTGAAAGTACGAGAATATATACTGGCTTCTAAAGTGTTTTGAACTCTTTGTCAAGTGCACTATACTGCAAAGATTTGGTTCTTTTCCTGTCCTGTTAATATAGTAAGAATTGGTACATGGTATTGATTAAAAATGTGCAATCTCATAGGAAATCTATATGACATCTCCTCCTCCAGAGGCTCAGGTATCAATGTGGACCAGGAAATAGTGTCCTTCAGACTCTACAGGGTCACTGTACATATGTATTCATAGTAATTGTGACAGCACAAACCCCATGCAAACTCTAGCCAGACCAAATTCCAGCATGGAGAGGAGAGGTCAGCACAAAGTACCCCCCTTAATTAAGCACTTACAGTTTACATTGCTGTCCTCTTGAAATATTGCCTTGAGACTGCCATGTCAGGGAGCTAATATGTCACATGGAAAAGGAAAGTCCAGGTGGAATGAATCCACATCAAGTGCATAGAACTCTACTACCAAAATGGTAAACTAACTCAGACCTTTAGGCTGCTCAACTCATCCTGCGAGATAATGTAGCCACACAAAGGGCCAAGATGGAGGCACCTGGAGAAAAAATTCCTACTATTTTAACCACTCAGTTTGGGAGTAGTGTGTTCCACAGCAATAAATAATTGAACCATCCAATAGAATCCACATAACGAAAAACATAGGTTTTTCAAAACAAAACCTGGTTTCATCAGTCTGAATGCCTTACTTCATATTGTATTTTAAACACAGTCAGTCCTTCCCACTCTGACCCTGCCTGCTTCTCCCTACCTTCGGGTCTTCCATCTTCTCACAAGCTCACTTTACTATACCCATTGCTCGGGCACACGTACCCCACCCCATGCACACACACACACCCTTTTCAGGACTGAGGACTTGCATTCTTTCTCTTTTCTCTTAGAATCCCAAAGTCAGTCTTGTAAGTGCTAGAGCCCATCTCCCACATCACATCTCACATGAATATCACTTTCTCAGCAAGGTCTTGGACCTCCTAAAACATTACTAGCCTTAGAATGAGTCAAAGCCATTTACCTCTTGCCTTTCCATTATAGGACTAGGACTCATCATTATTTAAAGTTTCCTATTTTGTATTGTTTCTTTTTTTTTTCTAAAACAAAACAAAACATCATTAGATAAGGAAAAAGACATCTGGGCTACTCATCCAGTTGCTAGGTTGACATCTGGTGTAGAATACAGGCCTGGTAAATGCACTTGAAGAATGGGCAGGGAGTATTGTGAAACATGGCATAGTACTAGCTACAAAAACACTTAGCAGAGAACCTAGGTCTTATGTAATCTCAGTAACAAAAATACTAATGCCAACCATCTTAAATGTTTTCTTTTCACCCAGCAATCTGCCAAGTGTATCAATGACCATGCCAGTTCCTCATATTAAGCATAATTTTCTAGGTTCTCAACTTTACCTTTTTTTTTTTTTTAACCAAGAAGAAAACTCAATCTTACAAAATTCTTTAAGACTTAAACATACAAAATTTAACACAGAGCACACTTTAGAAAATATATGGAATTATTCTTGCTCAATTGTTATTTATATTAGTCCTGTATTTTTAACCCTCCCTCTGGCATGATCATGTTATATACTTTGGTTTGGATCATGAGTAGTAAGTACCTTGTGAACAGATTTCAAGATGTAACCCATAATAGGATCACTTCTACCTCTACCATCTGAGGGGCAGAGGGTGTATGTGAGGTATAGCTATGTGGAAAAATTTACTGAAGTAGACCCCTTATTGAAGTTGTTTGAGTGAGAGCCTGCATCCTAGCAGCTTCTAACTTCTAATGGGTTCCAGCCTTTTAATTATCCCAGCATGTTATTCTGGAAAATTCCAATGTATTTGGGCTCCATTGTTTCAGCAGTGTGATAACAAAAGGGAGAGACTCACAGGTCTATTTACAATACCTTCATTTAGGGTTTGAGAGATGGCCCAGCAGTTAAGAAGAGTGGCTACTCTCCCAGAGGACCCAGGTTCAATTCTCAGTATCTGCATGTCAGCTCATAACTGGCTGTGTCTCCTGTTTCAGGGGATTGAACACCTTCACACAGATTACATGCAGGCAAAGCATATAAAGTAAAAATAAAATATTTTTTAAAATGAATGGACCTTTAAATATACATTCTTTTAAAAAAGTAGAAGAGGGGTGAGGAAAACAGTTAAAAAAAAAAAGAATACCTTCATTCATGCCTGGTTTATAACAGGCCTTGAAGAATGGACTAATTGGAGTTGACTAAGCCAAAATAGAAAATGTAGAAAAAGAAAATTATATGTAGTTTTAAAAGATGGATTTCAAATTAGGTACACAGTTATACAAGAATATCTTGGTGGGAAAAATTCTTCTTGGTAGGTTTTCCTTGTTGTCAATTTTGATAGAAACTTTTTAGAAAGACAAAAATGACACATTAAAAAGAAGGGAAGGAGCATGAATAGAGAGCTGGTTATCTACAGACCCAAACTGGACAATTTACTAAGTGGTCTTAGTGTTAGTCCTCAATCAAAAGATGTTTGTGTTGATGAGGGGCATCTATCTAGACAGGTCTCAGTTCACTTCAAATGAGCCCTTCAGAGACAACAGCATTGTAGATATTTTCCATTTTGTCTGAGGAATGCCATCCACATCAAATAACCAAAATCTAGTAAGAGGTGACAATAGTTAAGGGATTAGTAATGGATTCCAGTGATAGATCTAAACACTGACTTGGTTGAACAATAGGAAAAGGAAGTTATAAAAATATAAATATGTACCACACACATAACATCAGGGTATGATTGGTTTGTCTTCACAAATGCTTTAGAGTGTCTTGGAAGCAATGTCATCTTTGTGGATATAGGTCGAACATCATCAAATGGTGTGATTCACAGTGAATTTTTGTTTCAAGTTTTTAAACAGTTGCCTTCAAATTCCCAGCAGATGGTGCAGGCAGCAGGCAAGCACTGGAGTCAATGAGAAATCAAAGTGAACGTTCAAATTAGCTGATTCTTAAACTTGGAGCAAAAAAGGAGTGAATGTTAAGAAAAATTAACAGGTTCCCCACAATGCATCTCGTTATGAGTAAATAACAAAATATAGAACTGTAGAGTTTGCAGTAAGCACAGGAATAGGTATTTTATATTATGGATATGAAAAGCATTTAATCAGTCAGTGAGTAGAGAACTCAAATATTAATTTCCACCAAAACTTGTCAGTGTATAATAACCTCAGAAATGCAAACCCATGTGTTTTTCTCTAACACAGCTTCCAAGTATAGTTCTCTAAAGAAGTTTTCATGTTTTTATTAGTGAATCAGAAGTAGAAAAATGAGTATTTTCTTATACTCATTGTACAATATCCTGGCTGTCATCTTAGAATGCCTAATAATTTTTTGTGTATCAGAGTATTTATCTTAATGCTATTTTGGAAAGAGAAGTGCTTTTGTATTATGGTACTTCCTATAGTTTGTTTTATTCCTTTACTATATCCAGGCTTAGCAATCTATGATTCTTCAAAGAAAGTATTAGTCTACCTGATTAAAAAATAAAAGATACAAGATTTTACAGCTGATTGAATTTACAGACATGATGTTCTTAAAAATACTATGTGTAACTTCTCTTTCTAGTGGAAATTTGTATATTTCATTCATTGTTATTTTTCTGTTATTGTCACTGTTAACCAAAATCTAATGCAAGACTATTATTTTTCACCATTTCAATGTCTCTTTTTGCCGATATTTGAACTCTTTTCTGTGACAGTAGATGAGGTGTTTACAGGGTTAAGAGGAGCTTTGGGGTTACTTGAAATTAACTAACCAGGACCAGAAGAGGTCTTTCTAGCACAGAAAGAGCATGTTTGCAACTAATCTTTCTGTTTGCTTCTTGTGTGTATCTTCCACTGTGTAAGATTCCCCCAGGCCATGTATATCAAGTCGGATTATCAGTATAAAATGAAACAACCAGAGATACTACTCAGCTCCTCCAAATGTTAGGCACATGCCATTTCTAAGAAACTTCTTCAAATGCCAATAAGGAAGAACCATGTGTCCCTTGAGGCAAGCCTGTGTTAAATCACTACGGCTTTAAAGCCTTTCTCATGCCTTAGAAAGTCAGCAGATGTGAAAACTACCCCAGACAACTGGTTTCCTTTCCTTGTTGGGTGATCAAGGTAGTAAAAAGGTAGCTGCCATTTTAACTACAAATAACGTTCTTTACGTCTAACTGCGAAAGAGCACATTTGTTTATTAAAATGCCCTCAATATTTGTTTTGAGTTTTAGTTCATTGAATGCATTGAACATTTAATAAATACAACAGAGCTTATTGAAACTCTTCAATAAGTGCTTAATTCCCCCTGTTAATCAGCCATTTTCTATTGCATTCGTCTTTCCTGCCTATCTGTCAAACGGTTCTTAATTAAGAATTATTCTTAATTACAAAGTTTATGTGTCATTTTATTTTAGAGGTAATTAATTAAGTGTAACACTAATCGTTGTGGATATTGCCTTTTCTGCACTCACATTGTTGCTTAATTATTGGAATACCTGAATCCTTTGATTGAAGGGGATAGGGCATATTGATTTGTTTCAAGTCTGGTATGTAGCAGCCCATACTGAATAGGTTAGAGACTCAGCTCTTCAGCCAGACAAAGATGTAGGAAACATTTTTTCTTCAGTTGATAAAGGACACTGAACGAATGCACTACTGGCTATTCACTTTATTCTGTGAAGTTTCAGAGGGGCAAAGAAGGGTGATGATTATGGATGAAATTCGATCCTGAAAAGAATAGCCAAAGTAAAGCCATTCAGTAAGAGTCCTTGGATACCTTCTTGGAATTAAATTTCCAATTTTCTTGTAAAGGGGATTATACTAAGGTCACCCTTGGCTGGTCATCTACTTGGGGAAGAAGAGACATCCAGTGGCCAAATCAAGAAATGGATGTCTTACTGCTACCTGCTCTCCAAGTTTTGTTAACCATTGAATATTTTTTTGACCTTATAAACTATGTTAATTCCTCAGAGAAGCCTTCCACAGCTGAATAACAGGCTTTGCTAAACATAACAGGTACTTGTTAACCTACATTTATCTGGATGATTATAATCTTCCTTATCCGATGACCGGAATGTCTTAGGTGACTGAGATCATTAATAACTTTGCTTATGATTGGGTTGTTGTTTGCTTAGCTAGTAATTAACTCAGGGCAGTAGTTAAATAAATGTTTGACTGGGTTATTTTGAAGAAACTTACGGTTTGTTGGGAGTACTTACAGTATTGTGTTGTTATGTTTCATGCCATTGTACACTAGCTTCTGTAAGAAACACATGGATGGGGAAATGCTAATCCATGAATTTAAAAAAATCTATAACACTATTGAGAAGAAACTCATCCATAAACATCACAGAAACTAGATTATAATACATATCATACAGACATTACAGACCTTTATGAGAATGTATAGGAAACAAATTGAAAACATTTCACAGATGTGAAACTGACCTGAAGTCTGCCTCCAGGGGTACTCTGAACAAATGGAGAAAGATGACTGAGTGAACAAAAGTCAGATGTGCAAACAAGTATATGTTGTCAAAGATTAGAAAACATATGGTACTTGGGCCTGAAAGGATGACTAAGAAAAATGCACAATAGTCTCATAACTGCAAATGGGTTAATTGGAAAGCAATTTGGCAGTATACACCAGTAGTGAAGTATTTCCCCTTCTTAGACTCTATCAGTTATCAGATGTTGCAATTCACTGTGTTCAAAATTGTAATATCATATTTAGCAAATATTAACTGGCTAAACAAATATTATTGGTTAATGACTGAATGAGTTATGGAACGTCTATAAAATAGAGCACTAAACATCATCTTGAAAATGCAGTTTTAAAGGTGTAAATAACTTTCTAATTTATATGCCGTGTATTTTTGCAACTTATAGTGTACAAATAAAAAATTCATGTTGTTCCATAATCACTATAGGCTGGAGAGATGGCTCAGTGATTAAAAGTATTGCTGCCCTTACAGAGGACCTGGGCTCAGTTCCTAGCACCCACATGATGACTCACAACAACCTAGAACTCCAATTCTGGAGGATTTGATGTCTTCTCTTGGCTTCTGCAGGCAGCAGAGACAAACATGGTACATGCAGACAAAACAAAGATACACATGAAATATAATTTTTAGCTGACTATAGACAATTTTAGAATATTTAGTAATCATTATTTTTGAACATTGAATCCACACAAAGATTCGGCATTCATTCATTTTTACACCGTTCCCTAGAACTCTAGAAAATACTAGCATGCAATTCAACCACATGGATATAGTTACTGATTTCCTAGAGAGGTATCATATGACATGTGGCATTTTGTGACTGGCTTCTTTTATTTAGCATCATATTACAAGATTAACCTATAGAGTAGTATGTAAAAGTTCTTTGTTCTCTATTTATTATTGACTAATACTTTCTGCTGTGGCTGCTGCATCTCTTTAATGTATTCTTTCACAGTTTCATATATTTATATAAGATACTTTCATCTTATATCCCCATTGCCCTTTCTCATTCCCCTTCTACTCTGCTAGTCAGTTCTTCCCAGCAAGCCCCCTCTGATGTTGATACCTGTCTGACTTTTTTGCTGCTTTTTAAAAATGACCTTGCATTTAGTTACTGTTGCCTAAATAAACTTGGGCAGAAGTTGGGGATATTTATATATATACAAGGACAACTTACCAGTGATTGCACTGCTGAGGAATGTAATTCCTCCACCCCAAAACAAAGTGTTTTAGAATAATACTTAATAGCATGGAGAAATACCTGAAATGTAATATATATAAATGTCACCAAAATTAAAAAGTCATTAAAATCAAAATTCACTTATAAAATAAAATATTAAGGTGTTATTTTGTTTTGTGGTATTTGATAGGCAAGCACTGTACCCTTCATACCTAACTCTAGCTTCACAATACTAGTTTTATGAGAGTAAAAATACACTAATTTATAAAAATTAGATAACAGTCAGTAACACACTAATTTACCAAAATTTATTTCTTTACTTTTGCATGGTGAGTTTACAATGAGTATCCATATTCTTCTGTATATATTGCGATTTTATGTATTTTTCATAGTGGATGTATCACTTTCATAACATAAGAAAGTAATGGTATATATCTGATGGCCGAAGTAGGGATACACAAAGGAATGGTGTGCTTTAAAGTGCTCCTGGAAGCTATAACAAGAGTAGAATCTACATAGTTAGCCCAAGAGGATAAAGTACATGACCTAGCCATGCTTGCAAGGATTTTTAATGTAGCCAAAGGGACAAAAAAATAAATGTATTGTAAGAATGTCCTACAACAACTGTGCTGACGACATGAAACAGGGCACTGCAAATCTTGATTTTCCCCTAGCCGTGCTTTTTTGATTGATGTATAGACAGACATCTGTGCATGTGCTCATGGTGTCTGCACTTATTTGACGTAGAAACGAAGACAGGGGGAGGCTGAGAAAATGGTGGAATATGTAAGGATGGGGTGGCTCTTGAGCAGGAGACAGTTACAAAGTTTTGGAGCAATGAGGTAACAGAAGTCTGATTTTTGCCATTATGGCAATTCTAGCTGTGGCTCCCTACAAACAGGCCAGAAATATGAATGGCATCTTTGCAGATATAATGTTTAACTTGCAACCCTTTGGATATGTGAATACCACAACAGCAATGAATGTGGCCCAACACATCTGTACCATACAGTATGTCACAACATCAGAAAGTGGGGATCATCTGTCTGTGAGTGTCTCATTTACTTTCCTATTGCTGTGAAGGGACACCAAAGGAAACATATTTAAAAAATAAATTATTTAATTGGGGTCTTGCTAAGTAGCTGAGATCTAACATCTATCTGATCCACTAACAGGAGGCAGTGGGAAAAGACTAGGCCCAGCATGGGCTTTTAAAACCTTAAAGCCAACCCCCAGTGACACACTTTCTCCAACAAAGCCATACTTTCTAATTCTTCCCACACAGTTCCATCAATTGGGGACCAAGAATGCAAATATATAAGCCTTTTGGGACCACTCTCATTCAGACAACCACAGTAAGTTGCTCTTAATACTTCAATGAGGAAATAATTAACCACTTTAATCAGGTAATGAAAATAGGAACACTTCCATAATCTACAAGCTCAGAATACCACAATTACATTTTTTTTAATGTGGATTTTCTCTAAGCCAATTCATGTACATTTATCTTTGAAATCCCTACTTTGGTGCGTAGTCAGAACATTGATTAAGCTGGTATAGAGGCAAACAAAGACAGCTGCAAAAAAAACAAAGACAGAGGAGAGATGTGAAAGCATTTTGATGTTGAGTGGGTTCCTTTGAATGCCTTATTGAGCATGGGAAGCAGATTGCAAGGCAAGGGGATCAGACTCCTAATTGCTAAAAATTACACCCTGTGTCATATATATATCATGGGCCCATTCCTAAAGACCTGCCTCTTAGCCATTGTTAGTCTTTCCTTAATTTGACAAAAGTGCCCAATCTCCTCCATTTCACTTCAAAGATTGGCCTTTAGCAGCAAGAGCTTTTACTCTTAACCTTCGCAAGGTAGATTTCCTTCTGCTAGCAGCCTGCAGATGTGCAGGTGGCATCTTGTGAAACCAAAGGAGAAAACGGAGCAATCGTACCAATCACCAACCCCATCATTCAGAACGATTGAGGTTTGCCTTGTCAGTCTCCTGTGTGGGGACATTTTCTTTCCTTAGATTCCCTATAAGTCAAAACAATCCTCCACTTTTATTTTTATAGCATGTCCATCTCACCAAGTGTCAAACTCTTTACAACAAGAAATGGAATCGAAAGACGGTTCTTTGTGGCCTTGGGTACAGTTATTTTCAAACAGAAAGGGGAAATGACAAGAAGAGATTGAGCTGAGCAGAGTAAAAATAAAGATAAGAGCCTGGCTTGGAAAAAAATAAGCAAGACAAGATTGAGAGGTTCTATGCCAAAAAAAGAAAAAAAATGAAATCTCTTTCTTTCAATCTCCCACAACCCCTGAAATGCATAGGATATGATAATCTCAGCATCTTTTATCCATAGTTTTGATGGTAAGGGTTGACATTCATTTTTAATGACAACAATATAATCACATGCTTATTCTCAAGTATCATTCTGTTGGTCCTCCTCAATATATATCTCTACATTGAAGACTGAATCACTTAATTAATGAATGTGAACACTTAGACCAATGTGTGACACATATGGACACACTTTCAGGGTTTTAGGATTAGTAATTGATGTTGATGAGGGTGATGATTGCAGTGGTTGGTCATTAATTTCTTACAAACTCTCCATGATGAAAACCTTTTTAACCCTTTTAATATTTAAGTGAACCTAAACAGAGAGTTCCAAGAACATAGTTGTTCTAGTTATATTTTGACTCTTGACAATATGTTCCAGTATTACTGGGGGTGGCAGATATTTTTTGGAGTCCTTAATGTTTCACTTCCTTTACACTCACCTATATTTCTTTATTTGGAATATGGAGTCCTTGGCTCTGCATGAAATCTCCAAAAGAGCATCTTTTGGGTACCACCCTCATGCTGCTTTTGTAAGATCCTCTGAGATGATTCCAGAGCACCCACAAATTTGGGAGCCATCACCTTGACTTTGAAGTAACCCACATTTTGTAGAACCTACCTAAAGTTTTAATTGGATGAGAGCTCTATGGAGGAAAAAATGTGGCATCTCAACTGTGTTCCATGGTTTTTATGTAGTCTAAAGATTAAACATTTATTTCTTTGAATTCCAGTGTACCTATAAGACTCTCCATTTAAAATTTAAATACTTGTGGAAGCCATTAACATCCATTAGCACTCCCTGTGAATGAGGTTTTTGAAAGTCAATCATTCAGCAAGGCTTCAAGGGGACAGGAAGATGAATGGATCCCATTGAGGAGCTGAAAGGCCAGCCTAAATGAAACATTGCAGATGAGAAATGTGGACAGTCTGGGGAATGGGAAACAAAGGACTCTATTCTACCTGCCAAATATCTAAATGAGGAAGCCAAATATTTGTGGTAGAGATCATTCCCAAGAGATACATTTTACTTGTTTCTTTCCCAATATGATGCACATAGACCCTGAGGCTTGATACCTGCATTTTAAGATGCAGTGCAGGCATGGAGAAAGCTGAGTGGGTAAAGGGTGTGCATACAAACATGAAGGCCTGAGTTTGACCCCTAGTACATACATAGAACCTCGGTGTGGCAGTACACACCTATAATCTCAGTGGTTTGTGGAATAGGGTGCTTAGATCAACAGATTTTACCTGTCACCCATTCTAGCCAATCTCAGTGTTTATCATCAGTAAACCCTAGGTCTCACTGAGAGGCCTTGTCTATAAAAATAAGGTGGAAAGCTACTACATTACATTGCCCTCTTGCCTCTACAGATCTCTCTCTCTCTCTCTCTCCCTCTCTCTCTCTCTCTCTCTCTCTCTCTCTCTCTCTCTCTCTCTCTCCTTCCCTCCCATATATACACACTTGTAATCCAGCACCTGGGAAGCTGAGGCAAACAAATTGTGCCTTCAAGTCTAGTCATAGTTAGACCCTGTGTCCTTATGAAACCCAGTACCATGTATAGTGAATATATATCAATGAAAATCAATTTCAAATGTAAATATCATAGGAGAGATATGATATTCTCTGTGTTTTCTTCCCATCCTTTCCCCCTAATCCTAGTCTGTAACTGACTATATAAAAGATTTGGTATTAAATAAGTAGTATTTTATAAATTTGAAAGCAAAGCTAAATAAATAACAAAAACTTAAAATCAAGCACTTCATTCACCAAGGAATTTCCCTAAGGAAATATCTTGATATTATATCAATTGAGGGTGTTTGATAAAATACTTATAGTGTCAAACAATAGAGATAAAGTTACAGATGAACAAAAAGCTCAGTCGCAATGCTCCAGACTGCTGTTCTGTATAACTTTACAATTAAATCTGAACAAAATGGACAAACATTATACCTTGGTTTAACAAAATATCTGTAATCAGATTTTTCCCTTAAATATTTTAAGTTGCTTATTTCCTTTTCACTTTTTGATCGTATAAGTAAAATAACTTAACAGAAAATTTACTGCCCACATTACTTTCTTTTTATCTGTCACCTTTTGTCTTTTCTTTTCTGTCTTTTGTTACTACAAGATAAATATAGCTGAGTGACCTGAAACAGTGCTACTGCTTAAGATGAATGTTTAAATGATCCAATTGTCTTCAGTGGCAAAAGAAAAGTGAGGGTGTTCCCTCACAATCATTGGGAAAGCCAAAGAAAGTATATAATTCACAGTATATGATTAGCCAGACCACTGCCTTACTCATGAATGGGTATGATAATCTATTCTCGTCTGAATTTCAAGAGCAGAAGAATCTGCCATGCATTCTTATGAAGTGAGAACAATACATATTTGGTAGTTAGTTCTTCCTTCCTATATAACTTGGCACTGACATTGAAGGATGCATAAATACCAATGGTTTTAACCTTTCAAGTTTAGATGGACATTATCTAATATCCTGATTTTGTCTTTAAAAGTTCCTTCTGTGAATCACCATTGTTAGGATCGGGTCATGGGAATTTAAAATATAAAAGAACATCAACTTTTACTGTAGAAATCAAGATTGTAAGAAAAATCCCCTTACCCTAAAAGAACAGGGGAGGTGGGGACACCACAGGGGTCCTCCTCTCCTTTCTCTTCCCTTCAATTTGTGATGAAAATATCAAAGGCTATCTTATTGCAATGATTCACATTTATAATTCCAGTGTGCAGGAGGATGAAGCAGGAGGATTGCTGTGATAAATTTAAGATCGTTTTGGGCACAAAAGACCCGTCTCAAAAAAAAAAAAAAAAAAAAAAACAACAACAGAAAAGCATTTTAAGTTACAGGAATTCTTCTAATGCTCAATGATGCTAATAGAATTTCTTAAATGTTCATCTTAGGCAATAGCACCATTTCAGGTCACTAAGCTATATTTATCTTGTAGCAACAAAAAGCAAAAGTGGGTATTTGATGGGGTGGTGTTAAACATTCTAAATGTTGATTGGTCCTGTTTGCCGTCTGTTACTTAATTGACTCTGATTGGATAAATAAATTCTGAGGCCTGGAGATTGGGCAAAGACAGACACAGGTGGGACTAAGGTGAGTGGGGCTTTTAGAGAATGACAGAGAGCATCATGGGAAGAGAGACAGGAGAGAAGCCAGGAGCAGATAAGGAAGACACGCCATGGGGTAGATTAAAGATGTTCCACGTGCCTGGAACATCGGCTTAATGTGGAGAATAATAGTCCAAAGGGACGTATGTATATATGGGGTCATATTTGGGTGACAGAATTATGAGCTAGCTTAGATGGGCTAGGTTTGTACAACCCAGGCCTAGGCTTGTTAAGTTCCATGTGGTGTCTGTGTGTATTCATTTATAATGGCAGGTGAAGGATTTACACCACCAAATCAATTAAATATGATATAAACTGGGTAAACAATTTAATTAGCTATTTTTTTCTACAGGTATTTCCAAAAGGTATGACTATATTAACAAATATGCAAGCACCTTTAAGATTTAAAAACTAAAGGAAGACTAATGTGTTATTATATATTTATATAAATAAGAAAAATTATTTTGGTTGTATTTTGTGGTTGTTCATTTTTTGTTGCAGCTACAAAATGAAATGAATGTTGTTTATATTCTGTCCTTGGTGGGTTTAAATGTTGTTTTCTCCTGTTTGAATCCTCTGTCATTGAAATAACATCATGAAGAATGTTAAGTCTTTATTTATTTATTTATTTATTTATTTATTTACTTATTTATTTATTACTTCAGGTTACATCTCCATCATAGTGTCCTCTTTCTACCTCTCCCAGTTTTGCCCTCCCTCCCTCTACCCCCATCCCTTCCATCCCACTCCTCTGGAGTGGAGTGTCCCTATATACCAGTCCCTGCCCCAGTTCAGCAGTCATATGAGGGCCAAGCTCCTCATCATACACTGGGGGCCTACAAGGCAGCACCACTAGGGCAAAGTGTATCAGTGACAGAAAAAAAAGTCTATGTTCATATTCCCTTTAGTGCATTAATTGTTGTATAGTTATCCTATAATATATGGCTAAAATCCGACTATAAGTGAATAGATGCCATGTACATCCTTCTGAGTCTGGGTTAGCTCACTCAGGATGAGCTTCTCTAGTTCCATCCATTTGGCTGCAAATTGCATGATTTCCTTGTTTCTGATAGCTGAGTAGTATTCCATTGTATAGATGTACCACAGTTTTTTTAATCTATTCTTCAGATGAGGGACATCTGGGTTGTTTGCAGTTTCTAGCTATTACAAATAAGGCTGCTATGAACATAGATGAGGAAACTTCCTTGTGATTTGGTGAGGAATCATTTGGATGTATACCCAGAAGTGGTATGGCTGGGTCCTGAGGCGGAGCTATTCCAAGTTTTCTAAGGTATCGCCAGACTGACCTCCATAGTGGTTGCACAAGCCTGCACTCCCACCAGCAATGGAGGAGGGTTCTCCTTTCTCCACACCCTTGCCAGTATGTGCTTTCATTGGAATTTTTGATCTTAGTCATTCTAAGAGGTGTGAGATGAAATCTCAGAGTCATCTTAAGTTGCATTTCTATAATGATTAAGGATGATGAGCATTTCTTCCAGTGTCTTTCAGCCACTAGGAATTCCTCCTTTGTAAATTCTCTGTTTAGCTGTGTTCCCCATTTTTTGATTGGATTATTTGGTTTCTTGGCATTTCATTTCTTGAGTCTTAAAACACATACCAGTTGCTTAGGTTTACATCACGAACTCTTTACAATTAAGGTTCTATTCCAGTTCCCATCCTCAGTTAGCAATGTGAGCTTGAGATTTTAAACAGCAGGAAAATAATCCATTTAAAAAACAAAACAAACCTGATTTTCATTTAAAGAAAATATATCAGACAAATACCAGTTACCCAAACTGTGTTTTAATACTAAAGTACAAGGAATTTAAATGGTTACAAATATAAACACACATACAAAGACCTATATCTTACACAAATATAAACCTCAGCCACTTCATAGTTGACTGCAAGATAAAGGTGTGTGCTTTAAGTAGTATGTGATTCCTATTAGTCAACAAAGCCCATACCTTGAGAGTTCCTTTATTTATGGGAAAAAACAAAAACCACATGAGCTAGCAATCTATATGATGCGTGTTGCTTAATAATGAGATGAATTTCAAGCAGAGTTTAACCCTTCCATCAATCAGAATCTACCTTCTTTCATATGTTTACTATTTGTTCTGTTCCCTGGAACTAAATGTATTCAGGCTAGTACATCTGAATGTATAAAAAGCAGAACAGTTTTTTCAACTCTTGGAGGTTTGTAAAACCAGGTTGAACAGCTGTCACCTTTAATTTATTTACAGTGTTTTAAACCTGTTACCTGCTTTTTAATGCCAAACCATGGAAATAGCCTATACCTCTACAAAAAAAAAAAAAAACTTTTAAGCTGCTATCAAGTTTGTGTAATCTCTGTAGCCACCTGCAGTCTAACATTCTAATCTGAAATTAAGGCCATTCTCTTTTCATGCCAGTAAGGTAAATTATAGTTTGAAATTTTTATATTGTATTTTTATTATATTTTTAAGCTTATTAACTCTTTTCTTAAAAAAGTATTATTTATTTCTAGAACATAGTTTCCTCCCTCCTCCCCTTAGAACTAAGGTAAAATAATGCATGGTGTTAGCCCATGCCTTTACCTCCAGCAGAGACAGGAGGATCACTATAGAGTTAGTTGTCTTATAAATTCTAGAGTTACAAGAAACAGGGTGGTGATGGTGCACACCCTTAGTCACATCATTGGGGAAGAATACACCCTTAATCCCAACACACTAGAGACAGAAACAGGCATATCTCAGAGCTCAAAGCCACCTGATACAAAACAAGCTCTAAACAGAGAAAAACTTTGATCCAGGAGTGGAGGAGCACATCTTTAATCCCATCAGTTGGAAACCACATGTCTTTGATCCCAAAACTTAGAATGCAGAGACAGGCACATAGGATTTGGAAAGATTTAAGTTTAAAAGCTACTTACAAAAGGCAGGCTGCAATTCAAACAAATTGTCCTTTGAGATCTCAAAATATATACACTAAAGGTTTATTTAGCTCCAAAATATCAAAATAATTTCTTCTTTAATCTGGATTGAAAGGTAATACTTTATATATTATCAAAAAAAACAAATTTGCTCCAGGAAAAATATTACCTGACCCCCCCCCCCAAAAAAAGGTAATTGTCCCAGAGTTAGGATTAGGGCAGGGCTCTGTTCTTATCTTTCCAGGAGATCTAAAGCATCCATTCAAGGAATCCAGGGACAACTGGACAACGGAAACCTCAGCAGAAAACAGATCAGACACCAAAGAAGAGGAGTGGCCCAGATGATCTAGCCTTGCAGACTTCTTCAATAGCAGTTTCCTCAAAAGTCTATAACCACAACAACTCAAAATCGCTAAGATCGTTCAGCTCCACAGACTACTCCAGCCAGATCTTCAGTAAAGTTCGGAAGATCAGCTTCTGTCTATGAACTTCGTAGGACATCTAAATAGCTGAGCACAAAGGGACTGAACATCAAATGATTCTATTAACATTTTTAACCATTTTTCCATTCTTATTTGGGCCCCAAACAGGTTTACTACGTCCCAAATCAGCAGGAAGTCATTTTAAGAGAACAACGTCCCATCCCCAGAAGGTGGGGAGGGTGTTCTCCCCCTTTGGTTATTTGATAGATAATAGAAAATTTTGTTATTTAGGGGAAAAGACTACAAGCTGTTAAATGGTCTGGTTAAATGGGTTTTGGAAGTTAGACCCAGGGACTTCTCTCTTTTGCTTTTCTGTATCCTCCTTTCTCTCCTATATAGGAGTGAACAGACTTGAGAAAAATGGGACATAGACATAGTATAGGAAAGAACAAGAAAAAAGGACAGATTATTGAATATAGCCTTATACCTTTGTATACTGATACAAAATCAATATTATATTTGGCTAAATTGGTATTGATCATTGTATATTAATGCAAATTTAAGATTGTATAGGGCTACATCGGTATTGACCTTTGTATATTGATACAAAATTAAGATTATATTTGGCCACAATGGTATTGACCCTTGTATATTAATGTAAAATTAAGATTGTATTGGGCTACATCGGTATTGAGCTTTGTATATTGATACAAAATTAAGATTATATTTGGCCACATTGGTATTGATCTTTGTATATTGATACAAAATTAAGGGTAATGCTTCTTAAAGGTATTGTTCGTAGTAATACTTAAAAATGAAATGTCAAGTTTTGACCTCTCGCTACCAACCGACATAAACTGTTTAGGATAATTAAGAAACGGAAACTAATAGTCATGAAAACGTGTCATTTTGTTAGTTACTATGACAGTCTATCACAGTTATTTTCTAAGCTACTCAGAAATCAAGTTGCTAAGAGACAAGCAATATTTGCTTATCTAAATATAAGAGATAGATAGGGCATCTTCAAAAACCTCAAGAGATCTGCAGAATATGGCATTCAAAGATGTTTTCTTAACTTAAGATTTCTTGATATCGAGACATGTCAGCTCCTGACAGCACCCCCTATATTACTCCAAGTAGAAGATGAGCATCGAAGAATCTCCAGTGGGAGATGATTGAATTGGTGGTAAGCCATTCTCTTGGCAAGAAAAACCACTTGCTTCAACTGTAGACAGACTTCTGTCCAAAAAGGACAAAACTTGGAAGCAGATAAATCGACAGCCTAGCTCTGCCAAGACAGGGTAGGTAAGTCCTTCATAATTCCTGCTCTACAACCAATGTCTGTCAGAGAAATGGGGCCAAATGGCTGAAGATTGATGCTGTAATGTATGGAGAGAAAATGGGAACTGTCCAGGCAGCCACTGGTATGTCATTTTTTAGTTTTGGAAGCTGCAGGCCCTGCACTTCCTATGTAATCAGATATATTTATCCCTCTCAGGTCTCTGAGGTGGTTGAAGAA
>CAJQZJ010001896.1:1184024-1197254 GCA_907164525.1 Lophiomys imhausi | reverse complement strand
AGTTCTATATCTAACTCAGCTTTCATACTAACTTGCCTCATAATTTTTAAAATATCTTCTTAGATCCAGAACACCCTCTTGATTCCTAAACAACTCAAAATTTAACTATGAGACTCTAGCTATCTATTCTTCAAAAATATCTATTCTATTTTTCCTGTTTAGGAAAAAACATTTCTTAAATAAGAAACTAAGAGTGTTAATCACAGAGAAAATGATGCATTCATAGGACTTCCATTCATCAAATACCAAAAACAGTGTAGAAAGCCTTACACTAGGAGATACTTCTAAAACTATAATTAACCAAGAGAGAATATACAAAGGGCTTCAAAGAATAAATAACAACGATGAATGACTGAAAGAAGACAAAAATGACACCAAATGGCCAGATAAATGGCATGAACTGACATTTTCAAGTATGATGTAAGGTCTATTAAAAATTATAAATTACAATTTTATAGGCAAAACTAACAAAGAATAAAATGTTAAGTGATGGTAGGAAGTAGCAGAAATTCTCACTGAAAACTCCCAAGAATGTTGTGAAATTGTTGGGATCGTTACTCAATGAAATTTTAAGTCTAAAACTCTCTACTCATTTTTTTCTCTTGGACATACAGAGGAAATCTTGAAAATGCTGTCAGGCAGTAGGTTTTTGATGACATATTGCTTTATAATCACAAGTAAGATGCAGGAAAAGAGGTTATCAGGGGATGGTAGAGTGGTCCTAGATTTAGTACCTTTGTACAAAGACATATTTAAAATAATGAAATACAGCTATACCTACCTGTTATGTGTGAATCTCTATGGAGGCTGGGGAGATAGGTCAGTCCGTAAAGTGTTTGCCTTGCAAACATGAAGAGCTGAATTTGTTACCCATATTCCACGTTAAATAGCCAGCCATGGTGGCACATGCTTATAATCTCAGGACTGGGTTGGGAGGCAGACACATTAGCCAAACATTGTAACCTACCTGAAGAACTGTAGGCCAGTGGAAGACTGTGTCTCAAAAAGTAAGTGTTTAGCTCCTGAGGAACAATACCATAATCTTTAGCCTCCACATGCATACAAATATGTGTCCAATGCACTCTCAAATACACAAATATACACACAATCATATGCATGAAAAATAAAAGGTTCTGTTTCATATATAACACTATGATAATAACATGACTATAACAATAAATACAATACAAAACAATAAGAACAATTAAGAAACAATTATGAAAACTATAAGGTATGATATACATTCTAATTGTCCAGTCCATATGTATTTGAGAACTGGTAATAATAGTCTATTATCTATCTCAATGAGTTTAAAGTTCTATACTTAACTCAGTTTCCATCCTACTTGCATTAGCAAATTAAAAACACCTTATTAGACCTAAAACATCCTTTTCATTCCTAAACAACTTTAAAATTTAACTGGGAAACTTTAACTATCTAGTCTTCAACCACATCAGAGACCTGAGAAGGATAAATATATCTGAATAAGCAGGAAGTGTATAGCCAGCCGCTTCCAAAACTAAGAAATGACAAACGACTGGCTGTCTGGACAGTCTCCAAATTCTCTCTATAATATTGGATCATATATCTTTCAGCACTTTGGCCCAGTATCTCCCACAGACATTAATAATAAAGCAGGTATTATGAAGGACTTGCCCACCCTGTCTTGGCAGAGCTAGGCTTTCAATTTACCTGCTTACAGGTTTTTTCCTTTTTGGACAGCATTCTGCCTACAGTTAAGCACAGGATTTGTCTTGACCAGTGACAAGCTTGCCACCAATACAGCCTTATCCAAATTGATATTCTTCAATGCTCATCATCTATTTGAAGTAGAATGGAGGGTGCTGTCAGGAAGTGACTTGTCTCATGCTTTCTAACTCCATTCCTAAGTGTCTTATATAAAGAATGAAGTATATATTTTACCTGCACATCTCCTACTATATATTTTAAATCATCTCTGTATTATTTGAAAGACCTCATACAAGGTGAATGTCATATAAATAGTCATTATATTGTGTTGCTTAGGGAAATGTCTAGAGAACCCATATGTAACGAGGGAGTTTGAATGTGATATCCCCCATAGTCTCTGATATTTGAATACATGGACCCCAGTTGGTGATGATGTTTGGAATACTTAAAAGCTGTGGCCTTGCTGAAAGGGTGTGTTATGGGGAAGGTATTTGAGAGTGAATAGGCTTCATCATTCCAAGTTTGCCATATGTCTCCTGTTTCTGCTTCAGGATGTAAGCCCTCAGCATCTTACTCATTGCCTTCATGTCTTTGTTCTACCATCATGGACTCTAATCATTTGAAGACATAAGCCCAAATAAACACTTCTGTAAGTTTTCTAGGTCATGGTGTTTCATCATAGCAATAGGAAAGTAACTATTGCATACCTGAATGGAATAGTGTGGATACAAACTTTGCATAATATTTACATTTATAATGGGTTCAAATCTTGGATGTAATACTCATGAATAGTGCAGAGGATGACTATACTTCATTTATATACCACTGTAATGGTTATAAACTCCCTGGGTCCATATTTAATTCACATTCATATTCTTCTCATGGCATCAAGCATACATGACTTGGAAATAAGACTGAAAACATGATTGTCAGGTCTTCCCAACTCTCAAATACTTGGCTTTGTAGGATTTCTGAGGCAGAGTAGCATGATCTAAGACCAGAACTTATCACAATATAAGTTAGAGAACTGATTTCCTTTAAAAGTCCAGTATTCACATTCACATCTCCTCTGCTGCTCTCTCCTTTCTTCACTCGTCCCTTGGAGGCTGTTTTGTGTTGCTGCTGAGACATTTTAAACTTTTAAATGTAAGCTGAAAATACTTATTAGTTTCCTCTGGTGTTACATGACCTAAGATGATTTCAAGCACAGTTATAAATTACACACTTCAAGACTCACCTAGGACTGCTGTGTCATTGGCCCTATTTTGTACCCTTCTTGGCAGACTCAGTGGGGGATGAGAGCTGAGTTGGCAAGAGAGAATGCTTTATCCTTCCACATTTAGAAGTAGAATAGGCAATAAAAAGGTTCAACATTATAGCATTATCTCTTTTCAAGCTTTCATACAAAAAAATCTTTTTATTGTGTTTGCCTATTGTGTTTCTATAGAGTATATTACCACCAAAAAGCTACTTATTTTTTACTTGTTTTGATTTCTTCTGTTTTATATATAGTAAACTCTTTAATTTTTTAAATTCTGTTTTCATTAATCTATATATTTAAATATATTTTAAAATATTGTATATTTTATATGTTGTGTATATGTATATATTTGTGCATTTAGATTCCATAGTGTATATGTGGAAGTCAACGGACTTATGGGAATCTACTTTCGCTTTTCACAGTGTAGATCCTGAGTATCAAAGTCAGGTCATTGGTCTTAGCAGTAAGTCCCTTTACTAGCTAAATTGTCTTACCTACCCACATCAAGCTCATTGAGAGCAGGGATTTTTGTTTGTTTGTCTTTCAACAATATGCCTTCAGTGAATAAAAAAAGTGACTGACATTATAATGAATACTTATAGTATGCATATTATAGGTAGCAAATTAATCTTTATTTCCCCTCACTGAGAGAATTACAATTATATTTTCTTAGAATATGTCAAATTGGTGTCTTTATTATTTTGATACGAAGCCACTGGAGGAATTGTTACTTCAGAAGTATCCATTCTGTCTGTATTTTCTGCATGCATAAGCCACGAAGTTTTTGTTTAGAGGTATGTCCTTTACTGTCTGTCCAAGATATGACAGTCAGTCACCTAGCAACTGGGACTTCAGTAAGCAGGGATATACCAACTGTGAAGTCAGTTTTATAGGTATATGTATATATACATATATATACATATATATATATTCATTCTTGTGGATTACAATGCATATATGTGCATACATATGGAAGTCAAACATTGTCATCAGGTATCTTCCTCCAATCACTTTGTACATCATTTTTTGAGACAGGATATGAATATGAATATGGAACTCACCATTTAGTCTAACCTGACTGGACAATAGACCCTAAGCATCTATCTGATTTTATTTTACTCAAGCCATGGTTACCAATGTGCCCTTCCCCACTTTGGCTTTTTGATGGGCACTGGCAATCCAAAGTCCAATCCTCATGTTTTCAAGGCAAGCACTTTATCCACTGAGTTATCTCTATAATCCCACTCCAATATGTCTTAGTCCTACCTCTCAAAATTTTCTACCCCAGTTCATATAAGTTTGTTCTCTAATCCATTTATAAATGTGTTGCTATGTCTGAAAGTGCATAAATGCCATGCTTTAGTCCTTTATTTTTACCTCACTCTTATGAAGAACACCATATATATATATAATTAACAAAATTTCTATGACTCAGTTGTTTATCAGATACTGTGTTAATTGGGTCTCTAGATCCAAACAACCTACATAAGAACTAAACAGTAAGAATAGAGCACCTCAGATTTTCTTATTCCCCTGCTCACTCTTTCCCTTCCTGCCTCTATATCTTATATCATCTATCATAAGGTATGTTTAAGAATGTTTCTAAACATTAGAAGGTCTATCACATTGCAATCCCTTCTGTGTGTTAAGATCAGACTATGATTTACTCTAAGTTACCCCACATTGTATAAAACTGTGGTTTCCAGGCTACGTGTTTCCCTGGGAGACTCCATTTTATAGGCAATCTTTGCCTCCATTTTGAGAAACTGTCACCAAAGCCATTGGTTAGGCCCACAAATGACAATAACTATCAGGTACAACCCATCCAGCACACATGTATGTTATAAGAGTAAATATTAATAATTAAGATTGTACTAAAAAATTCCTGCATTCATTCCCTTGGCCAGATGATCCAGGTAGGTGATATCCATCCCATTGAAACCACTATATTTCTAACCTTATTGTTACTCAAAAATTCTGACATTGTACAAAAACAAACACATTCATCTGTTTCTAGAATAGCATGCTCCTGGCACCCAGATTCCTCTTTATGAAAATGAGAATGTGAAGCAGCACCCTTAGTAAAATCTAAATAGATAGTGAATAAACAGAGACATGCATGTAGAGTTGATGATGCTTTTATTGTCAAAACTGTGATTAAATGAGATAAAAATATATGGTTGAAGTTTCTGAAATATCTTAAATTCAACATACATAACAGCTGCTCCTCATCTGAGAGCTTCCTTTATGTACAGATCCTTGGTTTTCATGCCCTTCAAAGTTTGTAAACCAGAATACAGCTGATTAATACCTACTATCCCAATAAATTTATTATAGTTTCTTGTTACTTCTCGCTGCCTGATTCACCTAAAATAACTATATGGCCAATTTCTAAGGAGCAATGAGTTCAGGCACGACTGACTTTTTTTTAATGAGTCAACAATCCCTATTTTATTGTTTTTATGCCCTAAAACTGACTATGCTACATGGAAGCTTCTGTTTACTTTGAAAGCAAAACTTTCCTGCAAAGCTGAAAATTTGCTAGAAAGTTCTGATAACTTCTGATTCTCCTCTTCAGCAATGGTCACCACAGTTTTTTGGGGGGATAGAAGGCTACTTTTAAGAATAGAATTTAGAGAAAGTTAAATTACATGAATCAATGGTTTTTTAGTTTTATTAATGAACAGGAAGCCAGAGACTACCCCTCCACCCAAGACCTCTGACATACTGCCATTAAGTGCTAAGCAAATTTAACAATGAGTTCATTGCCCAGGCTTGTATGTCTGGAAGGTTTACAACAGAAAGACCACAAAATTAATATGCTTGAGATAAAGGAATTCATTTCACTTTGAAGCAGGGCTTTCCATGAGCCCTTGTGTGGCTGGTAGATAGGTAGACTGTTGAGTTTCATTGTGATCTGGGCTGGTACATCTTTGTTTGGAATAGATTCCCAGAGTTTTTCCTATAGATTGCTGACTTTGTGATAGTGTCTTGATATGTGACTTTTCGACCTTCATGAGACAATATTCATTCTAGTGCTCCTTTAATGTATCTGATTTGCTTCTAAAGGTGACCAGTTTATTAAGAACCAGCCAATGGATTGCAACTTGCAAATTTTAGTTTTCACTGGAGAAAAGCAAAGGTTCTGAAGTGAAATATCCAAATGAAGAATTATGTTTCTTTCTGTGAATGCTGTAAGAGAAAGGAGAAAGGGGAATACTTTTTGTGGAGAAGGGGGAACACTCCTCCATTGTTGGTGGGAGTGCAAGCTTGTACAACCACTATGGAAATCAGTCTGGCGATATGTTAGAAAACTTGGAATAGCTCTCCCTCAAGACCCACCCATACCACTTCTGGGTATACATCCAAATGATTCCTCACCAAACTACAAGAAGTTTCCTCATCTATATTCATAGCAGCCTTATTTGTAATAGATAGAAACTGGAAACAACCCAGATGTCCCTCAACCAAGGAATGGATTAAAAAAAAAATCTGTGTACATCTACACAGTGGAATACTAGTCAGCCATCAGAAATAACGAAATCATGCAATTTTCGGCCAAATGGATGGAACTAGAGAAGCTCATCCTGAGTGAGCTAACCCAGACTCAGGCAGATGCACATGGTATCTATTCACTTATAGTCGGATTTTAGCCATATAGTACAGGATATCTACACTATAACCAATTCACCAAAGGAACAACATAGACTTTGTTTCCTATCAATGAGACACTTTTCTCTAGTGGTGTTGCCTTGTAAGCCTCCAGTATATGAGGAGGCTCTTGGCCCTTATATTACTGCTGAACTGGGGCGGGGGACTGTTATGTAGGGAAACTCCACTCCAAATGAGTGGGATGGAAGGAATAGGGGGTAGAGGGTGGGAGGGCAGGACTGGGAAGGGTGGAAAGAGGACACTGTGATGAAGATGTAACCTGAAGTAATAAATAAATGTTTTTTAAAAGCTGCAGGCCCTGCACTTCCTATATAATCAGATATATTTATCCCTCTCAGGTCTCTGAGGTGGTTGAAGAATAGATAGCTAGAGTCTCATAGTTAAATTTTGAGTTGTTTAGGAATCAAGAGGGTGTTCTGGATCTAAGAAGATATTTTTAAAATTATGAGGCAAGTTAGTAAGAAAGCTGAGTTAGATATAGAACTTTAAACTCATGGAGATGCTTAGATAGTAGAATGTTAAAGTCAGGTGCCAAATACATATGGACTGGACATTGGGAATGTATGCTAAGCCATATAACTCTTATAATCGTGGCCTATTTATTTCTGTTGTTTTGTATTGTATTTATAGTTATAAGAAAAAGAACCATTATTTGGTCTGAAAGGGAGAGCTGTTGGGGGGAAAAATAAATACCTTAAACTAAAAAAAAAAGAAGGGAAGAGGATGGGGGGGTTGAGGGGAGGAGGGTGGAAGGGTGGGACTGGAGTGGGGAGTAGGGAGGGGATTGTGATTGAGATGTAACTTGAAGAAATAAAAAATAAATTATTAAAAAAAAAAAAGCAGAACAGTGTCAAAGGCATTGACCATGGTGGCCCATACCCAACCCCTCATAACCTGGAGGTTATGCAGCCTTGCTTCCTCCTTTCAGTCTAAGTTACAAATTCTTCTTACCTGCCTCTTAATAGATTTTGCTTTAACATTTCTGTAAAGCCTATCATCCATGCTCTCCTCCAACTGCATAAGGCATAAAATCTCTGCAATTTTCTTGTTATAATATTCTATTCTGTGGGCGTCCCTGTTATTTTTCTCTGCCAGTTTTGGTTTACACAATCCACTGTCCAGTGATTTATTTTGCTCACAATTGCAATCCTAAAAGTTATGGAAGAAAACAAGCAGTGTAGAAATTGGCACCACTAAAACTTTACAGTACCCAAGAAACTGTGAAACTTACAACCTGAAGTTAGTCATGAGAGCTATGCTACAGTGTGGGATTTGGGATTTCTTAGACTAAAAGTATCAATAAAGACAGCAACTGATAGGTATGATCTTATATTGGTGCCACAATTTTTCCTTGTCTGACCAATATTAACCCATATGAGGTTTCAATTAATTACATATCAAAAGATCCAACAAAACAGTTTAGAGTCCTCTCTACTTTGGGTAGTATGCAAATGGCAGATTTATATTCTTAGACCAATAGCTTCAATCTGGGAGAAGTCACCTTCAACAGATAGTATGCCTACTCTTTGCTTCACTGAAGATCCTAACACATATTTCTAGTGTTTCCACATCTGGATGTTTTATGTAGATATATACATTTTGAAATATCTGTTAGATATGCTGAACGTATTGTGTTCTGTCTCTTCTAAGTTGGCAGAATTTTGCAACTAGCTATAGTTTACACTGGTAATCTTGTTTTCTTCCCTCCCACTTCACCTTTTTCTATTCCTTCCTTCTTTCCTTTCTTCTTTCTTTACTACCTTCTATTCCTCTTTCTTTTTATTTCTGACAGAATTCCTCTGCATAGCTCAGGTTCACCTCAGTTTCACTATCTTCCTGACTCTGCCTACCAAATGTACTGATTGGTACATGAACCATTACAACCTGGCTCAAAGAAAATGATTTTTGTTGTTGTTGTTGTTACTGTTGTTGCTGATGTTTATTTTTAACAGTTCATTAGAGACATATGAGCTGTATGACGTTAGAGTAGAAGGAAAGCAGCAATACTTCATGGAAGACCGAAAGAGGCAGGTATAGTGACTTGCTCAAAGTTAGTGATAATTTAATATTGTGACTTGAGGGTAAAAGTCTAGTTGTGTGGTAGTACTAAGTTTTGGCATCTTTAGCTATATAGATAGACATATTTGTCTTATAGACATATTTATAATACATTTAAGAATAAAATAGTTGGATATTCCATATGGATGTGAATTAGAAACAGCAAAAACAAAATGAAACTGGTAATTATTTTGATAGTTTATTAAAATAAGAAAATACAATATATAAGCATATTTGAGGCATTGAAAACTTATTTATACAATTGTGGCTTGAATAAATGCCTTTTAAAATAATATGCTTATTTCTACCTATTGAGAGAAATAGCTATTTCCTTAATAATTCCCTTTGGGCCACATTGCTTTTTTCCCCCAGCACAGTTTGCATGAAGCCAAATTAAAGGGTTCATGGGAACCACCCTCCATCCCAGAATCAAAAGAATCATTTGTTCAGAAAGGCAAGAGCCATGCCAAGATCAGCACCAGTCAATTACCGGTTCCTCGAGCTGCATTTTCTCACCACAAATATGTGAAATTAAAATAATTGCAAATGTGTATATGCACACAAAAAGAAAATATCATATGTACACAGACCCTTGGTGGTGGTAGGAGTAAATGTATATTTGCCTCAGAGCAATATGCAATTCCTGTTTTGAACGAGATCATTAACTTGAGCCCACATTTATTAAAACAGCAGATG
The DNA here is from genome assembly GCA_907164525.1 of Lophiomys imhausi. NCBI lineage: Eukaryota > Metazoa > Chordata > Mammalia > Rodentia > Muridae > Lophiomys > Lophiomys imhausi. Next base: position 1,187,878 of record CAJQZJ010001896.1, on the reverse strand, counting down.
AGTACAGGGAGCTTTGTATTGGGGAACTTACCCAGCAGGATTAACCCTTCAGCTACTCTACATGCATGAATAGCCACTGTAGTAACTGGCTGGAAGACTGACAGAAAACGCACGTGGACCTACTAAAGTATTTATCAGCCCTTGCTACTTCTGTGGAATTTTTGTGATTCCCTTAGAAATGTACTTAGCCATTTTCTGATCCCAGACTAAAAGCTAACCATTTCTGTGGCCTACACACTAGTCAGTTAACTGCCAAACATTGAAAACGTTGAAAATCTACAAATCAATCAGTAAGTAAGCTAGGAGCAGGGCCAACATCAGTACAGTCCTCCTGAGGACACTACAGAAACTCATCCAGTTTGGGGATAGAAATCTAACCCCATAGAGAGCTCAAAAGCTTCTGCACAGAAGAAAGAAAGAGAAATGTGGATAACTTAATTTCCTTTAATATATCTTATTTCTGATTCCTACACTCCATCCTATTCTTAACAAGTTAGTGACAAAGTTGATTTTATGCTTCTTGTAACCAATTGAGCTACTAAAAATTGTACACAGAAATCCAGGAAAGATATACAAATTCCATTCTTTTAAGATTGCCACAGCCAAACTATGTGACTTTTCACTGTCAAATCTCAAGAGGCTTGTTTGAAGGTGGTGGTTGTATACTCTCTACATGTTGTTGCTAGAGTCATTACTGAAGTTATATAGCACCAGGACCTTGGGTAGCATCCCCTATAGACCAGGGAACAAACCAGGATACTAACTGATCCTGTAGAAGTGTACTCCCTTTCTGTCCTGGGAAACTTACTGTATTTGTTATGCTACTAGTCCCTACTTTTTAATATGTGTATTTACTTTCACTGCCAAGGCCTTTACACTTCCTAACAGGAGAGGGGATATTAGAAAGACATGAATCTGAAGGAGAATGGTTCATAAGGTCAGGCTGTAGCAGACTCTCAGAAGTCCATTCTGGGAATAGCAGTACATCGAATGATGTAGGAAGTTTGCATTTTTAATGCCATTCTCAGACCTTAACCACCTCATCTCCTGTACATACCACAGTGGGAATTTAGAATCTCTACTGAGACAGAGAAATGCCTCTTTCCAAGCTCCAATATATAGTTAAGAATTAGTATTGACCATTTTATGTGTGTTCTTTATGAAAAGCCAGGCATAACCTGTAAAATTTCTCTCTCTCTCTCTTTCTCTCTCTCTCTCTCTTTCTGTGTGTGTGTGTGTGTGTGTGTGTGTGTGTGTGTGTGTGTGCTATACATACTCATATGTATGCCTATATTATACTCCAAAACTGAGGTGAACTTTTCACTATTTTTATTTTTGTTGCTCAGGGTAAAACCTGACTGTTAAACTTAGAATAGGGATCAAATCAACAAATCAATTTTCTGCATCTCTTTATGATCTCTAATTCCATAGGTGAGTACTGAGGCAATGGGTTTTCCAAAACAAAGTTTTTATCTTCTCAGCAAGTTGTATGTGTGCAAAGGCTTCTGGATATATCCCACAACTACTGTGTCAGTTAAAGCTCATTTTCTAGGCCAGGTGATGAGAAAGGAGCTTGTTCTACTTTGGGCCATGGCATTTCTCTAGTGAGTGTGCTCAACAATCCATCTTAAGGAAAGTCCGGAGATGTTGAAATTAGTAATTGTAGAAGCTTATTCAAACATAGGGAAATAAATATGAAATTTGAAGAGATTCAGATGCCTGTACCAGCTGTGTGACCTTATAAGTTATTTTATATTGCAGCCCTTGTCTTGTGTATGTAAGTGGTAGTTAGTGCTAGGACTGTGATTCTGTTTTCAGAGCAGAGTTGCTAGCATCATTCAGCAATAAATTATAGCTGTAAATTATTCTAAACAAGGGTTCTGGAGACATAAACTGGAATTACTTATTTTTGTAATACAGTGGCTAAAAATAATTTATTTAAAAAATAAAGGAGAAAGTATATTAATACTTTCTAACACATGAAAATTGTGAGCTGAAAACTTTAGTGCTTATCAACAATATTTATTTAGAACAAAGGCCCACACAACCTTTTTTCATGATATCTATGAAAACTTTAATTTATGAGTTGTAGAGTTGAATAGTTGAAATAAAAACCATTGTTCCACAAACTTTATTGTCTGATTCTTCTATTTGTTATTGTTGTTGTTAACAGTACTAGTATTACCAGGGAAACTGAGATTCCCATTTTTGAATTCTTAGACACATTAGTAAAAGAAATTGGAAAAGGATGAAAAAGAAAGCTCAAGAAAAATTTTATTAGAGTAAAACAACTAAAATAGAAACAAATAATAACAGCAACAACAATAAGAAAAAGCAAAAAAAAAACCACAAAACAGGCAAATTGTAAGGCTTGACAACTGCCAGGAGAGGAAAAAGAGAAAGCTATGACATTTGCAGTGAGGGTCAGCAAGCAGCTGTATGGGCAAAGGAGAGACTTGAGAGGAAGTGAAAAAACCAGAGCATTGAGAAGACATACCCAGACTCTGGCTAGTTACTCAAAGAAAGAAATAGATAAAAGGAATTAAAAAGAAAAAGTTACAGACTCAGAAAAGTATACAACCACAAGGCCAACATTCTGCAAATGGCTGAAGTAGTTCCACTGAGACCTTTGGGGAAGGAAAAGTACATTATCTCATAATGTGGATAATTGTTCCTCCCAGCTCTTACTGGATTAACCTGGAATGCCAGGTCTCCACCTAGGACTAGAGTTAGATTTTAGAACACAACCCACATAACTTCACCTTTCATATGGTAATTTTTATTTTCTAGGACTTGGGGCAAAGTAGATGTTCCTTTCTCTTGTTTTCAGGGAGAGGGGAGGTAAGGCTCAAAGCTACTACTATATCCTAAGGTCCCCTACCTCACCACAGGGACTGAACCTAGGACATATGTGTGCTAGGCAAAAGCTACTCCGGATTTCTTTCTTATTTGAGTTTTTCATTTGAGACAGGCTGTCAGTCAGTTACCCAGTCTTGCCTAGAACACATTTTGTAACCCAATTTTGTTCCTCCTGATTATATTTTTTTGAGTACATTGAGCCATTTTCCAATATCATCTGGTTGAACTCTGCCCTAGAGATTAAGTAAAAGGACCAGATGAAAAGAGGCTCCTTCCAGACCCATCCCCTTTGTCCCTGTGACCTTACTGTTTAAATCAGTTTAATTTTTATATATGCTGTATTTTAATATACACAGTTCCCTTTCTATTGATGCTTACCTTGCATAACTCTTTGTTCATCTCTTTTGTATGCGGATTTCTTTGAAACATTCCACAAAAACTGTTCCAGGTCCCTTCTTTACAAGTCTTACTAACTCTATTTCAGCTTTCATGATAATAGTTGAGGATTTGAGTCCAAAGGGCACCAACTGAGATTTATAGCTTCTTGTGTTTTTAAATAAAGTATTAAAACAAGGACACATTGTTAGTAGTAGAAATAGGGACAGTTTATTAAGAAACAGAAAAGTGCTCACAAGAATAGAAGTGGGTCAGACTGCTGGAGATTGTCCAAAACTTTGAATCTTTTGGATAAGGAGATTCCTTATCATTACAGGTATCAAGAATTTGGAATTTTGATACAACACACTTTTGAGAGGAGGGCATACTATGTCTCCTATACGTAGCTATAGTATGTGTTTTTCTGTCATTTGATTTATTTCACATGTTCATCTTTGGGTCTCCTTGCCATGCCCTGTTCTCCAACCACACCATTTCCTGTAGTATGCCTTCAGAAACTGTTAAAATTTTTCCTGGTCATTTTTACAATGGTGCAACAACAAAAAGACAATCTGTGTGTGTGTGTGTGTGTGTGTGTGTGTGTGTGTGTGTGTGTGTGT
>CAJQZJ010001896.1:1167270-1184014 GCA_907164525.1 Lophiomys imhausi | reverse complement strand
GTGTGTGTGTGTGTGTGTGTGTGTGTGTGTGTGTGTGTGTGTGTGTGCGTGTGTGGGTGTGACATTTGGCAGTATCAGAGGTAGTTGAGTTAAGATGGTAATAAGGAATAAGATAAAGAGATGAAGAAAAAAATTGGGGAGACAGAGGAAGGTAGGTGGGAAAGAGATTTAAAAAGAAGGAAAGGATGGTGCCATCAGTATCAGTGTGGAATGACAGCTGGAGAGCTGCTTGTCAATACTGGCTTGAAGGTGACAGCATCTCAGTTCTAGGCTGGATGAAAGGAAAAATGGGATGTCATTCTAGTAGGGCACTGGGAATGAAGATTTCTCTGAAACATAATAGAAGCTATGAATCCCAAAATCCAATCCCTGCAAAATAGCATTGCATCAGGCTATTTACCTGAAGCCATTGCCTTTGGGGAATACATTAATTAGCATAGCTATCAGCTCATGTACATAAGTTAAACATATGTATTTTGACTAACGAATTACCTTTCTAATAAAAGGAGGTTAGATCCACTTTGTTGGCACTGTAAAAAATTTACAAGTTAAAATAAACAATTGTTCCAGTATTTCTTCCCTGTTGTTTCTAATTTAGTACACAATGTTTCCAACTGCAAACATGCTTTTAACCTTTGTTAGTTAACACACTGGTATATGTCAGCATATTAGACAAGTGGAAACCTAGGAAACTTGCTAGGGATGATATTTGTTTTTATGCTTGGCAACCTATGCAGGTGAGAAGTGTCCACACCCTAAACCAGTGTAGTGCTAGGCAGCAGTGTACAACCCAGTGGATGTTCACTGAGGGCACTGAATACTTTAAATGTCAGATTCCTAAATTAAAGTTGAATGGTATACTTCGACCTGTGAGAACTATTAAGTTCTTACAGACAACTGGCAGTTCTATCTGCTTATCTACAAATATTTGAAGACAAGATCCCTTGCTAACCATCTCTGCAAATAACAAGAAAAATAGTTGTCAAGAAGTCGCTTTATGTCTTAGAGAGTTTGGAGTTCTCCTTTCAGAAAAGCAAAAAACCTGACAGTTCCCAATGCTTCCCCCCCCCCCCCCCACACACACACACACTCATGTCCTTGAAAATGATCAGTAATTTGCCCCTCCTTTCAGTCTACTTGCCCTTGATGATTTTCAATGAATATTTGAGTCTGGAGGATTGATCCTGGGCAAAGAAAACTTGTTTCATTATTTTTTTAGGAGCATTTGAATCTTTCTGTTTTTCCTTTTGCCTCTCCTTTTGTTATGACAGGAAACTTAGGATTAAATTTATCTCTCAAAGACCTGTTGCTATTTATTTCTTTGCCTAAGACATCCTGTGACAATATATCATGAGACGCTTTCATTGGAAATACTCTTTTGTAAATATCTTTTGTCAGTCACACACTGATACATAGACATACCATTTCATTTCATCTTATAGTGTTCTTGCCAAGAAAGAGAAAGGTCTTTATAGAGAATTTTCTGAATTAACTATTTGTGAAAAACACTTGTAAGAAGGCACTCAGGGTCAATTTCCATCCTAACTTGCATTACCAACATAAAAACATCTTTTTAGACCTAGAACATCCTTTTAACTCCTAAACAACTTAAAATTTAACAGTGAGACTATAACTGTCTAGCCTTAAACCACATCAGAGACCTGAGAAGGATAAATATATCTGATTATACAGGAAGTGCACAGCCAGCATCTTCCAAAACTTAGGTCATTTGATGGGTTATAGATGTTTCTTGTTATTTAAGGGGATTGGTTACAAGTCATTAAATGGTCTTGTCAAATGGGTTTTGGAGGTTAGACCAAGGGATTTCTCTCTTTTTCTTTTCTGCATTTTTCCTTCTCTCCTATGTAGGAGGGAAAAGACTTTAAAAATGGGATAAAGACATAATATAGGAATGATAAAGAAAAAGGAACAGATTATTGAATATGCTCTTATATCTTTATATATTTATACAAAATTAAGATTATATTTGGCTACATTGGTATTGATCTCTGTATACTGATAAAAATTAAGGCTAACCTTTTTAAGGTATTGTACCTAGGTAATGATTAAAAATGCAATGTGAAGTTTTGGCCTTTTGATAGCAACTGTCACAAACTGTTTAGGATAATTAAGAGATACAATCTAATAGTCATTCAAACATGTCATTTGGTTAGGTATTAGCATAGTTTATCACAGATGTTTCCTGAGTTCATCAGAAATCAAGTTGCTAAGAGATAAGCAACATTTTCTTATCCAAATATACAGAGATAGAGATGTGGTCTCCAAAACCCTCAAGAGATCTGTTTAAATTGGCATTCAAAGAAAGTTTTGTAACTTAAGATTTTTTTGATATTGAGTCATGTCAGCTCCTCACAGCATCCCCTAGTCTACTCCAAGTAGAGGATGAGCATTGAAGAATCTCCATTTGAAGATGATTGCATTAGTGGCAACCTTGTCACTGGGCAAGAAAAATTTCTTGCTTCAACTATATACATAATTCTGTCCGAAAAGAACACAACTTGGAAGCAGGTAAGTTGATAGTCTAGCTCTGCCAAGACAGGGTAGGCAAGTCCTTCATAATTTCTGGTTTACAATTAATGTCTGTCAGAGATACATACTGGGCCAAGAGACTGAAGATAGACATTCTAATGTATGCAGAGAAATTGGGGACTGTCCAGGTAGCCACTTTTAATGCTAGATAATGGGCAGCCATTCTAAGTAGTCTATGTCTACCATTAGAATTCTGTATGGAAGAGGTAGGTCACTATTCTGACACTCTGGGGGTCTCAAGGAATCACAAAGAATGGATCAGCAAGATGACTTAATGGATAAAGGTACTTGCCTGGTGACATGAGTGAAATCCCTAGAATTCATATTCATTTGGGAGGAGAGAACTAACACCACAAAGTTGTTTTCTGAAATTTTCATGTGCACTGTGATATGTGTGTGTCCCAACAATAATAATAAGCAATCAACAATGACTCACTGAAAGACATGTAGCTACCCCAATATTACACTCCTTAGTAGTACTCAGCTAAACTTAGAAGGTAAGATATGTCTTATTCTTTGTAAAATTATATATATAGGTATGTGTATGTGGTATCCCATATGCTTGCATGTATCCATACAGTTCAGAAGCATCTATCAGGTTCCCTAGATCTGGAGTTATAGGTAGTTCTGACCCACCCAATTTGGGTTCTGGGAACACAACTCAGTTTCTCTGGAAGAGCAGCAAGCACTCTTCACTACTGAGCTATCTCTCTAGCCCCTCTTCATTTTAAATATATAGATTTTCCTAGAAAACAAAAATGCCAAGTATGTGTCTGATACAAAGAAAAAAAAACAGTAATCTGTTACTCAAGTCCTCTCAAATCATATAGCGGTGGGAACAGTCAAGGAGAATATTTGAATATTCATGTACGTGTATTAATAACAGGTGGTGGACTATGGCTTCGCCTATGAGTATTTGTTAATCCATCTAGACTTTTCATGAATGTGCTGGGATGGAGATTTCAGTCTGACGTGGTGGGGGGAGGGGAATGAATAAATGTTAGCCAAGAGAAAAGAACATCAAAAGGAATTGTTCAAAGAAATGGAATATATTTTGAAACAATGTCAGCTGTTCTGATGTTTCAGAGAATTTGTAAGTCAGAATATTCTGAGGAGTCTTGACTCTCTTCTCAAGAACACTAGGAAGCAAATCTTAGGACTGAGTGAATAGCCCAGTACCCATTTTGCTACAAGAATATTTCTAATGTTCCTGCTGTCTGAAGTGTTGGGTCTCACTTCTTCACAAGGATACTTGTCCAACCTTCTGCAGTGGTTCCCGGCTGCATCTGATGTTAAGATTTATTTTTAAAATTTATGTCTCTATGTGTGTGTGCTAGGTGAGTATATGTTACTGTGTGTCAATACCTGCAGAGGAATGACAGAAGAGGAAGTCAAGTCCCATAGAACTGGAGTCACAGGCCATTATGAGCCACCTGATATATGAGCGCTGGAGACTGAAAGCAGCTTTAAATGCTATGTAATCTCTCCATTCCTGATGTTAACTATTCTGATCTGAATTTAGCAGAGTATCTTTTTACCAAGACCTTTACAACATACTCCAGCTCTCACAGTCTACTGCTTAACCTGCTTACAAATGTCTACTTTCCTGCTGGAATGAATGCCTTACCTAAGCTTTCCTGTCTTCCTTTTCTTCCCTTTCTCTCTTCTTAATTAACCATCCTTCAAATTTCACCTATCTGAAATGTATTGCCCTTTCCCCATAAGTAGCCATCTTATTAAAGAACTCCCATAATTCCTTACTACTACCATCTCCTCCACTAACCTTTTAAAATCAAGCACACCTGAAAAATACCACACAGGATGCTGACACTGCAACATTGTGCCTAGCACAGTATGGGAAAGTCACACATACATTTTCTTATAAGTCAGTCTGTGCTCTGTACATTTTGTCTTTGTGCTCCCAGAAGTTAAAATATGGTGCCCATATTACTATTTCCTCTTACCCAAGTACCTAGGTGTTCTCCTTGGATTATTCACCAATAGGGTCTTGTGATAGATACCAGTGAGGATGTAGACTTAGAGGTATAATGGCAGAATGCAATCTTAAGACTGCTAATTAATATAATTGTGACAAATATGGTGGCCTGTTTGAAAATATGGCTAATAAAAGGCATTAGACCTAAGGCTTTGAAGTTGTGCCAGACTAGTTTCTTTTATTCATTAAAACAGTTTTAGTTTTAAGATATACTAGTTATGGCACACCAGAGAAGCAGAATATATAGCATGTTTTGATATATATTGTATACTTATGGATACTTATTGCAAGGAATTCACTTAGATATCTAAGATGACTATCAAGGGTAAATTGTACCAGGCAGACAAAAACTCAGGAAAATGTTGATGATTCAATTTTGAATCTGGTGGGTATTTCGGAGGAGATTTCCTCCATTGATGAAGAACTTCAGACTTTGCTTTTAAGGCCATCAGCAAATTAGATGCAGCTATTCCATATGTTAAGACTAATCTGCCTTACTCTACTGTAGTGGCTTGAGTGACAAATGTCTCCCATAGGTTCATGTATTCAAATATTTGGTTCCCACTTGATGGTGCTGATTGAGTGGAAGTGAGCCTTCCTGGAAGATGCATGTTACTGGACACAGCCTTTGAGAGTTTATAGTCTCAGGGTCTACCCTATTCTCTCTCTTTCTGCTTCCTGTATGTAAATAAAATGAGATCTTGACTCTTCTTGATTCTCCTGCCATGGTATGGCTTCCTTCACTGCCAAGACACTACATCTAGAAGTATGAGCTAAAATAGGACTATTGTTCTTGCATTAGGTCATGGTATTTTATCACAGCAACAGAAAAAGTGACAAACACATCTATTGATTTCACTTTTAATTATATCAGAAATAACTCATAACCATATGTATCTAGGCTGGTGTTTTGCCAAACAATTTTTTACCATAGTGTCCCCAAGTTAGCATACCTGCCACTGAATGTTAACTTACAATTGGTGGAATAGCTTAATGCCTGGAACACTTTATTGATATTTTATCTCTTGAAATTTAATCACTCGGTCCTAAATATACCACGTGTTACATACAACTCTAGATTACCAAGACTAAGACTAGTCAAAAGGATTTTCAAGTGGAAAAAAAATCCATTATTGTGCATCTTCAGGAAGCTATTTCTGGTATGTTTTCGAAGTAGTTTCACACCGGGTACCCTGTCTCCTCTGTACTTGACCCGTCTTCTCTCAGCTCCTTTCTGAATGTTGCACCTGTATTGTCAAATACCACTTCAGACTAGATTGGTGCCCCCAAAAGCCGTGTGCAACTTCATAGAAGAATTTTGCCTGACATTTTCAAGTGCTACTCACTTGAACTCATAAAAGTCAGGTGTAAATTGAGAATGGATTTACACCTAAGCCTTTTTGGTTGATTTTGGTATTTACTTGGAACTGACATTTAGAAGAATAACCCAATTGCCCTCAGACTCAGACAGACTCTGCTCACTTCAGAGAGAGAGAGAGAGAGAGAGAGAGAGAGAGAGAGATCCTAATTGGTGAGTTGGGTTGCAAATAGCTACTACAATATGCTTCAGGTAAATTTCAGGCAATCTTGTTTATTAGGTTTTAGGTTAGACCAGTTTAAAACGGAAGTAAGGAAAGTGTCATTTGAGTCATTGCAGTAGTATGGCCTCTTGAGCAAGAGTTGAATGCTGTCTGAATCACACTTCTTGCTGAAGACATGAATGCTTATATGGCTTGGCCTCATGAATCTGACGCTTCAACAGTAATACATTGGTCATTATCGTTGGAGAAATAATTGGTCCTACAGAGGAAGTCTCTGCTCACAGTTAGGATCCATGTGGGCTTCTTCCGCTGAGTGACTTGATGGAGCAAATAATGCTTCTTCTCAGACTACTGTAGCGAACAGATAGAATGTCAAGCTGCCTGTGACTAAGTGTCTCTGAACAGGAATCCACCCTTGTGCTACCCCAGCCATTTTTCTTTCATGTACCGTACTACTGAGCCATTGAAGGATTGCACCAGAAAGAGTACGTGTGGTACCTTTAGCCAATGCAACTCTCACACTGGAAATTCAGTGTAATGATATATCTATCACAGTCAGTCCCTACATTGTGATTTTCAAAGCCAAAAATACAAGGGGGATAACCCTATAAGGTTTTCCTATGGATTTCTTTTTCATTCTAGAGAAGCAAAAGCAATATCTTGACAAGGATCTAGTCCTTTCTAGAACTCAGTTATACAGTCTCTGGCAGAGACAGATCAAGAATCTTTGGTCCTCTTGTGTCTGAATAGTATCCATTTACTGGAATGTTACCAGTAAATAAAATGGATAGCAAAGACATGGGAAATCAAGAAGTGTTCATCATTTTTGTGATTTTTAAAAGTTGAAGCCTTAATCTGGCATGAGAGTACATGCCTGTAATCCTTGCTCATAGGCTAGAAAGGCAGAAGGGTCAGGAGTTCAAGATCATCCTTGGCTATGTAGTGAGTTTGAGACCATTTTGGGCCATATGAGACACAGTCTTAAAATATTTATGGTTTATTTCTTTACGTTTGTGTTGCTTTCAACCTTGGTCAGAGAAGCTTCTTAGTGCAGATGGTAATGACTAATGCAGAGACTTCTAACTACTTAAAGTGCTGAAAATAAACAGCTGTAAGTACAAAGCTTTAGGTGGAACATCTGTATCAACCTCTGTCCCTCCAAAGCAGAAGGTATACCTCAGAAGAGAAAGTAGAAATGTCCAGAGAATGACAGAGAGCAATGGAGTGTTGCCTGTTAGCACACATGAACTCACAGTGACTGTGGTACTTACACAAGACTAACATTTAAGATCAAATATGTTAAAACTTCCATCATGGGGTGGGGAGGGACTCTCGGTCTCTGAAGTCTACAGAAGCCTATGGCAATGAAGAGCTGCTGAGGGAGGGAAAGTCACTTTTCTTTATAGGGAATGGTCATTGGTAGATTGTCCATGCCACAGTGGTTGACCTCACACACTTGGTGCATATGTTATTATTAATTGGACACAGTGTTTTCTTTTCTTTTCTTTTTTAAACAGGGAATGAAGATAGGAAGGAGATTTGTGGGGAGGGTTATGGGAGGAGTTGGAGGAAAGGAGTAGGGAGAGGTTATGGCCAAGATACATTACATTCATATATGAGTCGTCAAGCAGAAAAAAAAAATAGATGAAGCTAAAAGGATTTATCACCTCCTTTTGTTTATTCTGTTTTACTTTTTATATTCCTAGAAGGGAGGACTCTTGATGTATTTCTACCTTGTAGAAGTATTAATTTGTAAGTTGGTTTGAAATTAGTCTGTCTTCTGATTCAGTGATATATAGTTAAAATAAATTCTCACAGAGAAAATGGGAGGGGTGAAAGAGTTTTATCACCTATATGGATCAGTTCCAGGAGTTCACTTCAGTTTAGTTATTAGATTTCCCTATAGCACAAGATATTCAATTAAACCTCCCTCAAATTGGCCATAAATTTTAATGAAAATGGAAGAATTTCCATTGAGCAAACAATTTCTGTCCCAGAATCTAATAATCCATGATGTAATAAGAATGATTCCCATTTACACACCTTGTTGTTATGTGTTTCTCTGCATGCCAAGCAAGGGTTTTACTGCTGAGCGGTTACCCCCACAACCCAAACACAAAGCATTTTTAGACTGTATTACATAAATATAATCCACAAGACAATTTTATAGCATCACGTTCCTCACTGATTCAGTGATGTCTAAAATAAAATGTTATGATATACCATAGGATCATTTTTTAATATTAAGTAGAACTAGTGAGATGCAAGTCACATCTGAGACTATTTCTCTCATTCTTGCCAGGACACATAAAATGTCCTTTTATAGTCCTTGTTTTTCACTTTCTTTTTCTTTACCTCCATGCACTCAACATCTATGCAATAGACATACTTAGAAATAGCTCATTCTGAGAAATGTACTTGGTTTGTGTGGGATAGAGAATGATCCTGCTGTTGGTGGTGAGAGAAAAATAAGATAGAGATCATCCTCTTAAGTAACTTCTTGTCTAGTGTGGGATATGCAACAGAGATGAGGGTATACTAAAAATACATGGCAGGATCTTGTAAGCATCATTAATTTTTATCCCAGACTCAAGGGTTAAAGGACATTGGGGATACAACATGGAATGTTCTAGAGATCTGCTTTTTCTTTTTTGTGTGTGAATGGATTGATCCAGAGAGGTGCAGGAAGGTAAGGAATAGAGAAAAGGCAACCACAGGATTGGGACGCGTGTTTCATAGAGTACACATTGTGACTCCATCATTGCCACACCTCTGGATTTACAGAGGAGATCACTGAGCCCAATCAAGGTGATGCCTGATTCAGTAAGATATAACACACCTGAATTTCAACCCTGATTTTCCAACTCTTTCTCACGGTAGTTTTCAGAATTCCTTGGTAAGTTAAGATTATAAGGATGTGAGCAGTGCAAATTGGGTTTGGATAATTTAAACAGAAAAAGAATGCATTGGTAAGTGAGAAGATACTCTGAGAAACTATGAGGATTTCAGAAAAGTGGATTTGGAGTCTAGGTCTGAGAGAACCAGTAAAATCAAAGGTGTCTTCAAGGGAAGACAGAGCTAGTGGAAGGAATGGGCTCTGAATTTTGCATTTATGTCTGTGACATTGCTTGAAGAATGACCTAGAACCCACAACTTGACCACAAGGGGATGACTATCTTTATCTGTACCCCACTGTAACGGCATCTATAGGTAACTTGAGACATCACCAAACAAAACCAGGGTGTGTCCTTCTATCCTTGGCTCTGCTCTTGGGGCCAGTTGTCTACCTAGCTTCACTCTGGGTTTCAGGGTCACCACCAAAAGTGAGTGCACTTCAGCTGAGGCCCAAGGCTCCAATCCCATGCTTTGGCATGGGGCTAAGCAAGTGCTACCATCCAAAGAGACAGACAAGGAAAGAAACTGTTGTCCTAAAAGTGTCTTAGCTCATTTAGTTTAAGCTGTTTAGAAAAATGGCAAATGGCCCAGCCTTGGCTGTGACACAGGGCACACAAAAACAGATGAAGAAAGAAGGACCCAGCCACCAGCCACCAGGACTGGGAGGTCCCGAAGGACTATGGAATAAAGACCAGGGTTGCTAAAACAGGCATCAGTGGGTCTGCTGATAAAGGATACTCTTCAGATTGGATTATTTGGGGTCTTTGTGTTTAATTTCTTGAGTTCTTTATAAATTATGGATATTAGCCCTCTCCCAGAAGTGGGGTTGGTAAAGATCTTTTCCCAATCTGTAGGTTGCCGTTTTGTTCAAATGATGGTGTCCTTTGCCTTACAGAAGCTTTTCAGTTTCATGAGGTCCCGTTTATTGATTGTTGGTCTTAGAGCCTGAACTATTGGTGTTCTGTTCAGGAAATTGTCACCTGTGCCAATGAGTTTGAGGCTTTCCCTCACTTTCTGTCCTATTAGATTTAGTGTGTCGAGCTTTATGATAAGGTCTTTGATCCATTTGGACTTAAGTTTTGTGCAAGGTGATAAGTATGGGTCTAATTTCATTCTTTTACATGTCAATTTCCAGTTAGAACATCACCATTTGTTGAAGATGCTGTCCTTTTTCCATTGTATGGTTTTGGCTTCTTTGTCAAAAATTAAGTGACCATAGGTGTGTGGGTTCATTTCTGGGTCTTCAATTTGATTCCATTGGTCCACTGGTCTGTTTCTATACCAGTACCATGCTGTTTTTATTACTATTGCTCTGTAGTATAGCTTGAAATCTGGGATGGTGATACCTCCACACAAAGAAACCAAATAATCCAATCAAAAAATGGGGAACAGAGCTAAACAGAGAATTCACAAAGGAGGAATCTCTAATGACAGAAGAAATTGAAGAAATGTTCAGCATTCTTAATCATCAGATAAATGCAACTCAAAATGACTCTAAGATTCCATCTCACAACACCTGTTACAATGGCTAAGATCAAAAACTCAAATGACAGCACATACTGGCAAGGTTTTGGAAAAAGAGGAACACTCCTCCATTGCTGGTGGGAGTGCAAACTTGTACAACCTCCATGAAAATCAGTCTGGTGATATCTTAGAAAACTTTAAATAGCCCTACCTCAAGACCCAGCCATATGACTTCTAGGTATCCACCCAAACAATTCCTCACCAAACCACAAGGACATATCCTCATCTATGTTCATAGCAGCCTTATTTGTAATAGCTAGAAACTGGAAACAACCCAGATGTCCCTTAGCTGACAAATGGGTAAAGAAAAAAAAAAGTGGTACATCTACACAATGGAATACTACTCAGGTATCAGAAACAAGGAAATCATGCAATTAGCAGCCAAATGGTTAGAACTAGAAAAGCTCATCCTGAGTGAGCTAACCGAGACTCAGAAAGATGCACATGGCATTTACTCACTTATAATTGGATTTTAGCCATATAGTACAGGATAACTATCCTACAACCAACACCAAAAGGATCAGGAACATGAACTTTGTTAACTGTTAATGGGACAATTTGCCCTAGGGGTGCTACCATGTAGCCCCCCAGTGCAAGAGGAAGCTCTTAGCTCTCATATGACTGTTGAATTGAGAGGGGCTGATATATAGGGACACTCCACATCGGAAGAGTGGGATGGTGGGAGAGGGAGGAGAAGGTAGGTAGGTGGAACCAGGAGGGGTGGGAAGAGGGTACTAAGATGGAGATTTAACTGAAGTAATAAACAAACATTACAAAAAAGATATTATATATTAATCATACCAATGCAATAAAGTTTTAGAATAGTCGTATGGCAAACTGGAAAAAAAAAAGGATAGTAGTCTTCAGCCTTCTTTCATGAATGTAGATAGGGACAACAATGACAAAATGACGTTTATTTAGTTTATCATAGAAAATATATAGCTTCGGGGTACTAGGGAATTTTTAAGCAAGGCTTTAGAATTGGCCAATTTTGATGCTCTCTTTGTATGATACTTGGGATATATGGGGTTGTTTACGAGCCTGAGGGCTCTGCAAGAACCCAGGGAGGGAACATTCTCACCAACCTGCTAACACTGGGGCTAGGATCTTATTCAACCTTCAACTTGTTTGCTAGCTTCCATGGACATTGTTTGCAACCTTAGCTGCTTGGCACATAGGAGATTCACAAATGCCTTACAAGAGTGGACCAATAAAGTTTCACTGCAGGAATAAGGTGACATTTTAGGACAAGATTAAACCATCAATGAAATGACATGACACAGGTAGCGCATGATTCCTGTAGGTATGAATTTAAAGTGTTTGTTGTGTAATATCTTCTCATGTTTAAAATATAGCAAAAACATCCTATGTGCTCTGCCAAATGGAGTGAGCATAGCTACCTGATTTCTCTTGTCCCCTCTAGCATGAAGATAATTAGATATATTTGACACAGCTGTAGTTCAGTAGTTGGGGTCTGTTAATATAAGAGACTTTTGATTGGATTGACCCCCAGGTTTAAAGTTTCTCAGGACAATGTTTGGATGAGCTCCCTGCAGAAAGAAAAAAGAAACATTCTTGAGTGAACACAGTGTGATTAAAATTGCCTAGATACTAAAAGTACACTGTGTGTGTGTGTTTGTACATGTATATGTGCATGCATGTGTACTTTAATTCTTTACGTGTTGAAATGGAGATGCTCTGTTTGGAAAAGGAGAGAAGGACTCTTTTAAGAAAGAGTTTCCCAGCACAAACTGGCCAATTTAAGACATTATAAAGCCATTAGGGATTCCTTTTGTGCTTTGTTCCACACACAGCAGTCTCCTGCCTGCCTTCCCAAAGGAAATGTGCTAAGATAGACATCAGCTGCAGACCCAACTGTGTTGGCTAGAACAGCTTTTTGCACTACCTTCAGGAAAGTTCTACTGGTAATTCTTGGGGTTTTAAAGTGAAATTAGGTAATTAGTATTCCGAGGTTTTCACGTGTATTATATCATTCCATTGCCATGACATGATGACCTAGTTATTTTGACATGTGTAAACTGAGCATAGGGAAGTTTGAGTAAGGTACACAATATCACCTACTATGTGTCTTTATATACCACTACACTTTTTGAGTTGTAAGCCCTTTGGAAGCAAAAATGGTTTTTTGTTGTTGTTGTTGTTGTTGTTGATACGTGGATGAAGTGTGTTAAATATCATGGTGCACAGCTCAGATTGATACAACTGAATTAAAAAGTACAGCATGATATAAAAGCATGCAATGTTTGTGCCTCAGTAAATATAATAGCTTACATGGGTGAACATAATAGCTTACATGGAAAGAAACGACACCTAACATTATCTAATTTGTTTCTAGCTTTCATACACTATAGTCCGTTTGATTTAGTACAAGATGTACATTGAGTTGGAGGGCATTTTTTTTGTCTTGTATTTTAACTTAAAAATCTCAAAGATGATGCTACCTGTCACTTGTAACATGATTATGAGTAGTTTTTAATTATAAATCATAGGCTGTGCAATAACATCTTCAGTACATTTTAGAATTTCAAGGTTATACAAGATTAATTATATAACCACAGGCTCATAAAAGTAAAATTTTAGAAATGCAAGTAAAACCATGAAGTTATTTGGCTTAATACTGAATGAATGAACAAAACGGAATAAGAGTCTCAGTTACTAGCACTATACATCAAAATGAACACAACATGAAAAATTGACTTTGAAGAAGAAAATATTGTGCATTTTATGTATTTGTTAGACACAAATTTTAAAAGATTTCACTATTAGCATATGTGAAGATTTTGAGGATAGTAGCATCAGTAAAGAGACAGCAAGTAAAGAGAAGATGGAATCTAGAAGAATCTTACTGCAACTCTTGGGAAGAGAAGAAATGAGAAGTGAAGATTCAGTCTTTCTTTCAAGTTGAAGTTTATCTACAGGATCCTCCCTTAGTGGATTATTTCTTTAAGATCACTTTCTAGTTAATGATGATAACATAGAATGGAAGAGACAGAAGATAGGATCATAATGTAAAACACACTTTTAAATTACAGCAGAAGTCATTTTTCAACCATGTAAGAAGAAAGAAATAAAAGTATGGCTGAAATGAATTAGATTTCATACAGATTGACAAAGATGAAATTCTTTATTGGAGGATATTTTATGATGTAGGCAAGGACAGTGTTCTTTAGCAGTCACCAGAGTCGCCCTAAGGTTGTTTATTCTTTCCATTTCCATATGTTCTGATTTTATAAACACCAGTGGGCCATGTCTAAATATGAGGTGCTGCTGCTTATATGAAAAACAGATTCAGATGAGCCAAGGTTTGGATTTTGAATATTCACCAAACCTACATATGTTATAGATATGGTCATCAACTTTGGCACTATTATTGGACCATGGACATTTTAGGAGACAATCTGCTGGAAGGAAGTTAGGTCATTAGAGATTTTCCGTGAAGGAGATATTCGGACTGTTGACACTTCTTCCTGCCCCCTTTAATCCCTCGCTTTGTGAAGTCATAGTGAAGTGGCTTTCACTATGACGCATTGCCTTGCCCCATATCGGAAAGCGATAGAGCTCTCAAAAACATCTGAACCTTTTGTTTAATGGTTATTTGTGTGAAGATTTTTGTCATATTGTTGTACACAGAATGACTGACCCAGAATACTGAGAGCCTTCTGTTTGAAGCACCAATATTTGCGACTTATGAGCAGAGATCTGGGTTTCTCCCTAGTGAATTCTTGTTGGAGAGCTTTATTCTAGAGAGAACATTGTATTTTCTCAGAGAATATAAGAAGCTGGTCTCATTTGGATATTAAATTGAATGCTGGTATGTCCACATTATTAAAATAAAGACTTGGATGTGGGTCATCAGATTGACTTTAAGTTGCATTAATGGACTCAGGTTTTCATAAGACTAGACAATTTAGAGACAAATGAAAGGAGAGATACAAAAAGGCTTTAATGTATAATAGTTTATTGAAATTGGATATGAATAATGATTTTTGAAGTTTAAATCTTAAGAAGACTATCTTTCTTATAGAACATTAATGGCCATTTCCTTTCCTATATCAAGCCGAATCCTAAGACTGTGAATGATAATAGAATGAAAGCAAATGAAGCAGTAGACTAGCCAAGAATTACATTTAAATCTTGCAGAAATGGTCACATGCATTTGTTGTATGAGTGAAGTTTTCAAATTCTCTTCTCAAATTATCTCATAGATAGTAGAACCCTGCTAATCTTGTAAAATAGCCAAATGGCTATTTTTAAAATTGAAAAAAGAAATACCCTAGGACATTAGTGCATAATGCATTACTTTTTTGTTAAAGCATCCTTTAGTTTGCATGCACCACTGTGATCAGTGAATTTTGCTTGATATCCATCTACTGAGACAATACTCCAACTGAAATACTCCAATATTTTAGAAACTAGCAGTATAGTTGCCTATTGAGAACTGTTGCCTATAGATGATTCATTAACTCATAAGTAAGGTGCTTCTGGTATAGTCACACAGAGTAGTGGGTGATGTTTACATTTAGCATTTTCTTTGATTCTGAAGTCACAAGTACAGTTTTCTTTACATCTCTGAAGAGGAAACCTCCTGGGTCACTGTATATGACTACATTTTTTTTTCCTCACTCTGGGTAATATTAGGGAGTAGGGACAGGTGGAGGTTTCATCGAAAATAAATAAATAAATATACCTATGGCTACTGAGTTATTCTTCTGCTGTTTGTTAGGTGTTTTTGTCTTCTATAGCTAAAGATTACCTGTATAATCTAAGTACCAAGGTGCTCATGTACAGCTCTTTGAACTTTCCTATATGTTTGAAATGAGGGGACAGGGTATAAAAGATTATATAGACCTCAGAGTCTAAGTGCTTAGATTGAAATCCGACCTTTTTCACTATAACCTTAAGGAAGTCTCTCAAACTCAGTCTCTCATTTTCTTCATGTGTGAAATAACTTACTGACATAGAACTCACATTATAACACATGCCACCCTCAAATCTGGCATCTAGTCTTCTACCTCCGCTCTCAAGAGCTCAGATTCTAGACACGAATCATCACTCTCGGATTGCTGGAAATTTTTTAATAAATTAAATGGTAGGATTTTTGTAAATGTAAACATATTTTATGATCTCAATTTGTTATATGTATAGAATCACATATATAATTCAAGATAAGGAATGAGTCTAGAAAATTCTAATTAATTACACATAAAATTTGCTTCCTATAGAAAAAAAAAAACATTAAAAACAAAACTAACAGTGCATGATACTGGTCCATTCTGGTCTTCTTTCTTCTGAGTGCTGATAAAATAAAAATTGAAATTCACAGTGTGACTTCAGGCAGAGAAGGTGATCAAACATGTCATCTCTAAGAATTTTCCATATTGCATTTCTGTCCTGATGATTTAATATCATATTCACCATTGGCAAGAGAAAGAAAGTAACATTAACTTACAATACTTAATAATTCAGATATTCACCACATATCTTAAAAATAATAATACTGACAAAATATCTTCTGCTACTCATGATACAATGTCATTGTTAACTAGGAGATGACACTTACAACAAAATATAATAAAATATATAATAAACCACTATGCTTCTTATGAGAGATTTTTATAAAAAATGAATCTTTATTGCTGGTGACAAATGGTAGTAATTATTGAGTAGAGTAGTAATGGAGGATCCCATTAGAGACTGGTTGTTCTTGGAAGGATGACTTCAGAGTATAGAGAATTAGGTTATCTCCAGCTGCTGTGCTGAAGCTCTGGGAGATGGGCACTCACCTTCAGTGACAAGACTGTGATGTTTCAATAAAGAAATCTACTGGTGAGGGCCTCAGGGCCCAGCCATGTGTCCCACAGCATGAATATTCAAATATTCTCCTGCAATCAGGAGACATGTTCATGAACCTCCCAGAAAGATGATCCAGTCCCTTCTATTTCCTTCTATTGAGACAGCAGGAATGCACATACACACCAGGAGAAAAGTGACAGGGTGTCGTTGCCTAAAAATACTACTAGACTATACTGAAACTAAACAGAAGTTATTATATAGAAAACATGTGCACATGCACGTGCGCACACACACACACACATCCCAGAATAAAATGGTAGTGTCCTTAGGTGGAAAAATATTACTAGACTATACTAGATTATACTATAGTTAAAACTGGTGTGTGTGTGTGTGTGTGTGTGTGTGTGTGTGTGTGTGTGTGTGT
>CAJQZJ010001896.1:1072597-1167260 GCA_907164525.1 Lophiomys imhausi | reverse complement strand
GTGTGTGTGTGTGTGTGTGTGTGTGTGTGTGTGTGTGTGTGTGTGTATGTGTGGTACGTGTGTATGTGAGTGGGAGCACACCAACATACATTTCCCATTTCTCTCTAAAATTAAACATTGTAAATGCAAATCTAGTAATATATTAATAGATTCCTGAATGAAACTATATCTCATAAATGTGTTTACATATGTTGTTTAAGATAAAAGCACATATCCTTGAGATACCACCAGACCAGTCCCCACTAGTGAATTTTGTTTTGTCTATGGAAGCAGAGTTTAATCTTCACAGATATAGCCTGACTGTTTGCTGACAACCCAGAAAACATGCATATCACATTCACAGCAAACAAAACTTGATTTTATGGGTAAAGAAAAACCATTCTTCAGAATAAGGAATTCTGTCATAGTTCTGGTTGAATGGGAACCAAGTGTGGTGTCTCATACCTATGACACCAGCTCTCAGGAGACTGAGCAAGAATTGCTGCAAGTGTGAGACCACTTGGACGATCTAGCAGGTCCCTGCAAAGTCTCAGGAAATCAACAACAGTAGGAGAGAAGTCTTGAAAGAAACCAGATTTTCTAACTGTGGTGTGGCTTTCAGCTGTGGCTGTAGGTGAATCACCACCATCCGGAGAACTGTAAAAAGTACTAATGTTTGGGTCCAAGTTTATGCCTACAATTTGATTGGCATGTATGTGAGACACCTACATAGAGATGCCTACATGAAGATTTGTAGCTTTGATAGTTGTATGGATCCCAGGAAAGTCCAAACAATACATCATTTAAAGGCATCTATCCTGTGGAATATATGAGTAAGAAAGTTTATAGCTTGTTTATCTAGATCAGACACAAAAAATTGGAAAGGAAAAAGAAAATCTCATCAAGAATATTTTATTTGTATATTGTCGTGGCATTTTCATCATGTGTTTTGTTGTATTTTACCAATGAAATCTGCACCCAGATTCTTTTGATTCTGTAACTAATACAATATCTCTGACTTAAAAGCTCCATGTAGTTGTAACCTGGTCTTTTGTTTTCCTTAAATTAATTTTTGCATATGTGTTGCTGACTGGATAAAAGGCAAATGCTAAAAATGTCGAGTGTATTCACTTTTTTATGTAGGAAAGCATCCAAACTTGTGATCTGTTTTCAACTAATTTTAGACATGATTTTATTTTCTGACCACCCATGGGCTTGTCTGAAATTAATTAAATGCTTCATTTCTTTTATCTAATTGAGGTCATTTCTACCTTTGATGAATAATTTCATCAAATTTTGTTACAAAGGAAAATGCTTTTTGGGTTACTATGTAAATACACAGAATATCTCTCTTTTAATACTTTCTTATGACTGAGGCTCTCCAGACACTCTCCTGGGATATGTTCCCTCTTTAAAAGTACCACTCTGGCACATTAAAATGGATCAGAACTAAGTGCCCCCTCTTCCACTGAGGCAAGACAAGGCAGCTTTTCTAGGAAAATAGGGTCCAGAAGGAGGCAAAAGAGACCAAGTCTGAGATAGTCCCCACCCAAGTGGTTAGGGGATCCATTTGAGGACCAAGCAGCTCGTGAACTTGATATATGTTGTGGACCTAAGACCAGTTCATGTAAGTTCTTTGTTGGTGGTTCAGTCTCTATGAGACCACTCTGCCTGAGTTAATTGCCTATGTATGTCTTCTTGTGGTGTCCTTGACTGTTCCAGATCCCTAGAACTTTCCCCTAACTCTTCCACAAGGCTCCCTGAGTTTTGCCTAATGTTTGGCTGTGTATCTCTGAATCTGTTTCCACTATCTGCTGGATGAAGCATCTCAGATGGCAATTATGTTAGGTTCGTGTACAGTTCCCTATCTACATCTACTTCTAATGTCTATTTTATTTCCCTAACTTAGAAGGGTTCAAGCATCATCCCTTGAGCACTTCTTGTTACATAGTATCTTTGGGTCTGTGTATTATAGCATGGTAATTCTGCAGTTAATGGCTAATATCTGCTTATGAGTGAGTATATACCATGCATATCTTTCTGGGTCTGTGTTACCTCACTCACGATGCTCTTTTCTGGTTCCAACCATTTGTTGTACTAACTGGATGGGATGTCTACATGTAGCAGAATGTAAATAGATTCATATATATCACCCAGAACAAAAGTCAAATCCAAGTGGTTCATTAAACAGGACACACTAAATTAATAGAGGAGAAAATTGGGAAAAGCCTTGAACTCATTGGCACAGAAGACAACTTCTTAAACAGAACAACAATAGCTGAGGTACGAAGATCAACAGTTAATAAATTGGACATCATGAAACTGAAAAGGTTCTTCTTGTAAGTACTCTCAATAGAACAAAACGACAGCCCACAGATTGGGAAAGGATCTTCATTAACCCCATATCTGACAGAGAGCTAATATCCAAAACATATAAAGAACTCATGAAATTAAATACCGACAAGCCAAATGATCAAATAAAAATTGGGTACAGAGCTAAACCTAGAATTCATGACAGAGGAATATCAAATGACTGAGAAGCACTTAAAGAAATGCTTAATGTCCCTAGTTAAGAGAAATGCAAATCAAAATGACTGTGAGAATCCATCTTACATCTATCAGAATGACTAAGATCAAAAACTCAAGTGACTGCACATACTGGTGAGGATGAGGAGAAAGAGCAACACTCCTCCATTGCTGGTGGGAGTAACAACATGTACAATCACTTTGGAAATCAATCTAGCGCTTTCTCAGAGAGTGGAGAATAGCTTTACCTTAATACCCACTTATACCACTCCTGGGCACAAATACAAAATATGTTTCACCAAACCACAAAGACATTCCCTAAATGGTCATATCAGCCTTATTTGTAATAGCCAGAAACTGGAAACAGCCTAGATGTCCCTCAACAGAGGAATGGATAAAGAAATTGTGGTACATCTACACAATGGAATACTACTCAGCTATTAGAAACAAGGACTTTGTGAATTTTGAGTCCTGTATTTTTAAGGAACTTTAAAGTTGTTTTTTTTCTTAATCTTGCAAGCTAGTTTTAAAAACAGAAAGAAAACTCCAGAAATTCAATGTATGTTTTGTAGGCAAATTTATCCGAAATTTTGGCTTATGTGAGAGTACATTTAAGATTCTCCAGCTTTCCTATAAGAACATCATGCAAAATTGGAGGAAGCTGAGGAAGGTGGCTAGGTCCCTGAAGAGGCAAAAGGGGAGTCATCAATGCTGCTCCTCAGATTAGACTACTAACCCCAGAGAAGACTGGGATGGCAGAAAGAGAAATACTCATTATCTATGGCAACCCCTGCTAAGAACTTATCCTGTTAGTCTGGTACCAAACAAGAATCATAATACAATAAGAAAACTTGAAAGAACATTTTAACAGATCCTAGATTCCAGCTGACTATGTATTAAAGCATCCATAGACCAACAAAGACAAGAACTATCACACAGTTCTTTTCACTAGCTAATGACAAGCAGAGCCTATTTCCCAGTTGTCTTTGGCAGAAAGTTTTTTTTTCATGCACATAAACAATACCTACTCATTCATTTTCAACTCTTCCTTCATTATGTTAACATTTTAAAAATAATGTTATTTATAGTATGGTTAATCTGAATGCTGCAGGGTTCAGTACTCTATTGTTGATAAATGAATCACCATTCAACATTTACTCAATTATACAGTCATTAAAATTCACCTTTTAGAAATAGTAGAAATGCAAAAAGTGCTTATCATCAGTGCAAAGCTTGTCATAAAACCATATATACATTGCTATTTCAATTATTATTGTAGCTGAATTGCAAACAAATGAAATAAATGTGGAAAAGTAGCTGTTATGTAGGTGAAATTACATGTGATTTTTAAAAATTAGTTTTTTCAGAATTGTCATGTAACTGTATTGATTTCATTTAAAAATATATAGCTATCAAAATAAATTGTTCTTTTAATATTACTGTGAGTTTGGCAATGTACTGGTTGTAATTCTAGTATGTAGTATAGGGAAACAGAGGGTAATATTTTTCCTCATTCGCTGCAAGACTCGTAGGTGAGAATCTCTAGAACAATCAACTAAATATTTCTTGGGCTTTTCTCAGTCAATAAATTCCTTGAAGGCTTAACTTTGAGAGCTAAGGATTTATACAAAACTTACTTTAAGACAATTGCTGTTTTTTTGACTCGTTTGTTCCTGTACATTCTGATCAGTCTACTTTTATGCACTAAACTTTATTGAGTATAAATTTGTACATTCCTTGTGTAAAACTTAATATCTCTGAATATTATTCCTAAGAAAAGTCAATTAAATCCTTCTTTGACCACAAAATTATATACTGTAAATTTTATTACAAACTATTTCATAAATAACATTGAAATTACAGAAACTAGATTATATTTACTTTATTTTTTATTTCTTCAAGTTACATCTCAATCATAATCCCCTCCCTACTCCTCCCTCCAGTCCCACCCTCCCACCCTTATTATACTCTTTACCTTAAACTTATTTTTTCTTATTGACAATTAGTGGAATATCAAAATGAGATTATCCTTGGGAGTGGAGGAGAAAGGAAAGGAAGGATGGGGAGAAAAGAGGGAAGGGAAGGGGAAGAAGGAAAGAAAGAATGAAGATGAGAGGTGAAGGGAAGTTAGGGTAGACAGGTTTGTGCTGGATTCTGGTATGTGATTCTCAGGAGTCTGAAGATTCAGAACTCTTCCCTTTGTTTCATAAGCTTGGGTTCCTTAAAGTTTGTAGAATCACCTCTATGTGTCCATCTGGATCTGATTCTCTTTGTGGGAGGTATTGAACAATTTTATAGCTTGGTAACTGACCTACTTAGAAGTTGGACTGAAAGGGGAAACTTCTGGGGGGAAGAGGGTGGAAGGGCGGGATAGGAAGGGGGAATAGGGAGGGGTTTGTTACTGAGATGTAACTTGAAGAAAAAAAAATAAAGTATTAAAAAAAAAAAGAAATTCTCTTTTCTCTAGGGTCAGTTTTAGACCTTTTATTTTCCATTCCTTAAATTTTACATGGAAATGAAACAAATTATCTCTTTTGATTCTTTTGATTTTTTCAGTACCTGTTGCTTTTCTTACTTGGTTTTGAACCTTGTATTCTTTTTAAAATAATATTCTTGAATCATTTATAAATAGCTTTTATAGTTTTATTTAAATTATATGTAAATCCTTTACACCAATAATTATCCTCTAACTGACTTAACTTTATATTCTTTCCTTCTTTTTTCTTATTTGTTCTTGTCATATGTTAATTTATATAATGGCTGTATATATGTAAATAAGGGTTATATAAGACTGAGAATGGACACAGACTCTGAACCTAAATAGGGACACTATAAAAGAAGAAGAAAAAGAAGTGTTAAGAAAGGGGACTTTGGGGCGAGTAAAAGGCCACATGTAACATGAAAGTGGATAGGAGGCTACAGGAAGGAACAGGGGAGGGAGGGAAACAGGACAGGAAAGAGAAGACAGAACCAGAAAAAAAAAAAAAAGCAAAATTTGTTTGAAAAATGCCAAAAATGAAACCTAAATTTTTAAGTTAATATGAATTATGTTGGGGTAGTGTTAAGCATTCTAAATGTTAATTAATTGGTCCTGCTTGCTGTCTGTTACTTACATTGAATCTGCTTGGTTAAATAAAATGCCGAGGCCTGAGATTGGGCAAAGACAGAGAAAGGTGAGACTTCCTGGGATTAGAACAGGAAGCCTGCACCTTAGACAGAGGATTAAGGCATTCCAGCCAGCAGCAGGAAGAAGAAGAAATTCCAGCCAGGAGCAGGAAGAAGAAGACACACGCCATGGGTTAGAGAAAAGAACCTAATTCCACATGGCTAGGAACATTGGCATATCATGGAGAATGGCAGTCCAAGGGGACGTATGTATATATGGGGTCATATTTGGGTGGTAGAATTAAGAGCTAGCTTAGACGGGCCAAGATTGCTCAATTCAGGCCAAGGCTTGTTAAAATCCACGTGGTGTCCTGTGTGCTCATTTATAATGGTTGGTTAAGGAACAGCTGCCGAACCAATTAACAATAATCTAAATACAGGTTAAATACCTTAATTAGCCACATATTATTTTTTACAGAATTATATTAAAATGTTTTCAATTATGAATTACAAACACTAAAAGTAAAGATGCCCCTTGACTTCAAGTTAAAAGTATTGTTAGTAGAAATGTACTTGACCCAACCATTCAACTGAACATGCAAGCTCTATTCAGCCAACCTTAAGATAGGTGCTCAAAATGCCTACATTAGCCTACAGTTAAGCAAAATCATCTAACAACAAGTCTATCTTATAAAATAGTGATCTGTATATTATGAATTTATATGCTATAGCTAGGAAAGTGAAAGAAGTAAGTTATCTGACATTGACCACTAACATCCTGCTGTGGAAGGTTTGAATCACTGAGCTTCATTAGTTGTCAGATGACAGGGAAGCTATAGTGATAAGTTCATCAATTTCTGACAGACAGTTCTGACTTTTTCCCACTGCCCAGCACCTAGAAAATATATAGTGGTGCATAGAACTGGCTTGGAAAAAAATCAAAATCAGAATTCGAAATATGATGTATTATTAGACCACATATCCCATTGAGAAGCATCTATGATCTCATCCTGTGAGAAAAGTAATTATCAAAATGAAGAACAGGCACTCCTGAAGGGTACTATTTACAGGAGATGTGCTGCCTTCGAAAGATGGAGACAGATTCTATTTATATGAAACACCACGTTTTGCTTGGTTTTTTCTTCTTGTCAAAGAGATTAAAATGCCACGGCATCAAAAGATAGAAACCAATCAAAGAAGTTCTCACTCCCTTTGTTCTCTGTTACACCCAAGCAGATGTTACCCATGTTCTTGGCAGCCTTGCCCAAAAGTGGCCTTTCTTCAGTTGTCTAAACATTCTGAGTCTAAATGTTGAGCTGCATTCTTTTGGCCATGGGATGGAAAGCTTTAAAATAACTTGGCTCGGACTAACACCTGAGATTCTGTAGATTCAACAAGGACACCATTTTCAAAGGAAATTTACACTATATAAAGTATATTTTAGAAAGGTTAGGAAAATATTTTTAAAAATAGCATTTCTAATTTTAATAAGAATCTTAGGCAAGATATTGCATGCCTGTATCCCACCAACTACCAGTTAAAGACAGCTGGATTGGGAGAGATAGCTAGTAGTGAATTTGAGGCTAACCAGAAGTATGTGATATACAGTCTCAAGAAATCAAAAGGACTGGGAAAATGGTTCAGTTCATAAAGTGTTTACCACACAAGCATGAGGACCTGAGGTTAATCCCCAGAAACTATATGCAAATAAATATAAGAAGGCAGCACACTCTTAATTCCATTGGTGTGGAGACAGAGACAGAATAACCTTTAGTCTTTGTGATCAGTCAATATAGTCACCTAATGAGTTACAGGTTCAGTGAGAGACTCTGTCTCAAAATCAGTGGGGAAGCATCTATGGAAGTCCTGTGCTGTGTGAATACTTGATACTCTTATTCTTTGTTTTTGCACTTTCCATTATATAAGCATTATCTCCCACTCACATAATAATTTTGTGATTGCAAATGATGGCATATTATTCTACCACATAAGAATATGGTTATTAAATATTTTTAAATGCAATATTTTATTCCTTGAGTATATCATACATATATACCATGTATTCTGATCATATTTGTCCCCACTACACTCTCTAACATACACCTCCCACTTTAACCCACAACTTCATATCCTTTTATTTTTTTAATAACTTACTGAGTCTGATCTGTGCTTCCTATGTCAGTATGAAGCTATCCACTGGTACGTGGCCAACGTATCATATAGCAGGCATAACCTTATAGAAAATGACTTTACCTTCCATAGAAGCCATCAAATTTTAGTAGCTCCTCAGCTAGTGGTAGAGGCTCTTGCGATCTATAGTCCTGCCTCTATCAGGAGGTTGACTGTCTTTATCTTGTGGTAATGATAAAGACAACTGCAGAGTTCATGAAAGTAGTGGTCCTGTCATTTCCATTTAACACTATTCTGTCTCAGTGTTCCCTTAACCTCCGACTCTGACAAGCATTCTGTCCCTATTTCTGTAACATTCTCTAAGCTGTGTGGGATGGTAATGTGATATGCATATCCTATTTATGACTGAACACTCCATAAAAGATGAACATTCATTTTGTTTAAAAAATATTTATTTGCTTTAATTATGTGTGTGCAAGTTTGTCTGTGTATGGATATATGTGCATATAAATTAAAATGCTTATGGAGGCCAGTGACATCAGCTCCCTTGGAGCTGAAGTTACATGTGGTTGTGAGGTGTGAGGGCTGGGAACTGAAATCAAGTGCCTTGGAAAAGTAGTCTGTGTTCTTAACCACTGAGTCATCTCTAACCCTCAAGATGAATATTCTTAAGCTTTAGGTTTTTCTGCTTGCTAAGGACTCATGGCTCCTTTCTTCTTTCATTTTTCTCCCTTTGAAAGGTGAGTGTCAGTTCTATTCTTGTCCTACTACTTTATTCTAGAAGCAAAAATCTTGCTCAGTCTCACAGAATAACATCTGAAACAGAATTTGCCACAATTAATCAGACCTTAAGTATCATTCATATTCCATTTTATGATACTTAAAAGATATTCCAGACTTTAAATATTTGAGTTGCCTTAGAATACATTAAAATTCTGAGGAATATTGGAATGGAATGAATAAATATGAACTTGGAAAATGAAGGTGGAGAATGCTGTGATGAATTGTTATGTCCTCTGAAAATTCATGTTAAAATCCTAGTCACCACAAGGATAGCAAAGGGAGTCAGAACCTTTTGTGTTAGTGTTTATTATAGAAAAGACCCCAGAGAGCTGTTCTGTCCTATCCACCTCTGCAGAATAAAACTAAAAGATTCCTAATAATTCAGAGAGAAGGTCCTTCCTGAACTTGACATATGCTCACACTTTGCTCAAACATACCTCAGACTCCAAAACTGTAAGGATAACCTTCCATTGTTTACAAGCTACATAGTGTATGGTGTTTAATTATAGAAGCCCAAATTGACTCAGACAAACTGTAAAATCTCAGTGTTTTCCATGTATGTTCTTTTTCTATCTCTGCACAAAATTCCTGCACAGAACTAATTATGTTTTCAGCACACTATGTAAGTTACTATAAGTCCAACTTCATTTACTTGCTGAGCTCTTAGGAATGGAATGTTTATTGAATTCTCTGTGTTGAATACAGGCTAGTAGTGTGTAGTGGATACTAGGTAAATACTTGTCAAGTGAGTTAAGACATTAATCCATTATCCCCTATCAGTGATGTTTTCCACAGTTGATGTTTGTCTTAGTTAAAATTTCTATTCCTGTAAAGAAACATGATGACCACAGCAACTCTCATAAAGGAAAACATTTAATTGGGTTCTGGCTTAGAGTTTAGAGGTTCAGTCCATTATTGTCATGGTAGGAATCATGGTGGCAAACAAGCAGACATGATGCTGGAGAGGTAGTTGAAAGTTGTATATCTGTCTGGATCAGCAAGCAACAGGAAGAGAATGAATCACACTAGGCCTGGCTTGGGCTTATGAGACCTTAAAGCCCACCCCCAGTGACATACTTCCTCCAACAAGGCCACACCTACTCCGACAAGATTATACTTCTCAATAGTGCTACTCCCTATGAATCTACATTCAACCCATCAAGGTGTTGCTCTGTTAAACAGATTTTTGTTGTTGTTACAAAAGCAAATAAAAGGGCTGGAGAGATGGCTCAGAGGTTAGGAACAAGCATTGTTCTTGCATAAGATCTGAGTTTGGCTGATTACCACCTGTAACTCTACCTGAAGGAGATATCATGCCCTCTTCTGGCTTTCTTGGTTACTACAATCATCTATGCATGTGTACTCATTTGTAGATATAAACACACACACGCACATGCACACGCACATGCACACGCACATGCACACGCACACGCACAAACACACACACACCCTGCACGCACTGAAATCATAGAAGGCCGTATTCATCTTGAACTGGGACTAGAGGTCTATAAGAAAGGGTTGGGGCACCATTTAATGGGGAAATGAAGATGAAGAGGACAGGCAAACGACTTTTTCAAAAGGCCCAACAACTTAATGGACAGGCTTTTTACCACTTAAGAAAACAAAGAAAATATTTCTCTCCATCTCTTCATAGGCCTGTGAATTCAAGTCAAGGGAATTTTATGTTGCCATTTATCCCTTTACAAAAAGAAAATTTGCTTTGTATTTGCTCAAATCAGTGTGCATGCCACTTTGCCTTATGACAAAATGACATGGAAAAAGCATAATGTCCAATAATTAGCTGCAAACCTGAAGGTTAACATTTTGAAAAATTATGAAAACCCTCTTTTATAAAGTTGTCTTTTGAAACAGCTTAAGGATAAAATAGCCATTCTACACATCCTTACACTGCTAATTCCTAAAGAGAGCAACCTTGTAATTGGAAAGAATTAGTAACAAGTATGTCCTGCCATGAATCACTTGTATCCATTCTTCTCTGTATTTAAATAAATTGCCTTTCACTTATTTCTTCCTGAAGAAGACAAAAAAAATGGCTGTAATAAGTAATCTATGTTTCTGGGGGATAACCACAACATCCCTCCCAATTCTATTTCCTACTAAAAAGGATGATTATACTGATATCCATACAAGAAACTGGAAAAAAGAACATAGGAACTATTAAAAAAATGTTCAAATTGATTCAGAAAAGCAGGATTCCAGTTAGAACTCGATCACACATAACACATTCAGCTTTAGGAAATAACACTTTAACTGTATGCTAGTTAGGTTTTGTTAACTGAACACAAACTAGAGTTATCTGGGAGAAAGGAAAAACAACTGAGAAATAATCTTCTTCAGATTGACCTGTGGGCCTGTCTGTAGGGCATTTTCTTTGTTAATAATTAATGTGGGAGGGCCCAGGCAATGTGAGTAGTATCATCTCTGGGCAGGTGGTCCTGGGTTTTATAAGAAAGTAGGCTCAGCAAGTCATGGAGAACAAGCCACTGAGCAGCTTTCCTCCATGGTTCCCATCTCTGCTCATGCCTAAGTTCCTGTCCTGACTTCCGTCAGTAATGTACTGTGACATGAAATTATAAACTATGTAAACACTTTCATTTCCAAGTTGCTTTTGATCACTGTTTTATCACAGCAACAGAAAAGAAAAAAACTGGAACAATCTGAAATGCTTTGGTTTATCACCTCAGAAATGAGCTAGGATTAAAACAAAAACCGAGTTAACATTTAAAATTATTTTTATCCTGTGTCATTTTCACTGCTGTATCAAAATATCTGAGACTGTTATTTCTAAATAACAGAAACCAATTTGTTTGCTTCTCCTCTGCTTTTGTCTCTTCTTTGAAGGGGGGGGGGGGGGGGAGTACCCTATTGGATATGGGGAAGTTCAAGGTCAGAGAAATGAAAAATTCAATATCTGGTGAGGGCCATTCTGTGATTCCAAGCTGACATCTTACATCTATGTCCTCCAGAGAGGATAGATGTTTTCCATATAGTAGCACAAAAATGCAAAGTACAAAAGTTTTGTAGTTGTAACTGGTTGTCAGAAGCTTCATAAGTCATAATGAAACAATGTTTATTTGACCCATAGTTTTGGAGGCTAGAAAGCCTAAGGGCATGGTCCCAGAATCTGTTAAGGCCCTTTATGCTGTTTCATAACACAGCAAAAGGCATATGTTGTCAAATTATCATGGGCCTTTTGCTCTTTTGTTATAAAAACACTATGGTCATTATATGGCCCCTGTCTTGTGACATCTAATCCCAACTACTTCTCCAAAGCTCCATTTCTAAATGTAATGATCATATTAAGTTGAGGAAATTTGAGGAGTGTGATGATTTGAGTGGGAAGCATCCCCCACTGGCTGTGGTATTTGAACATTTGCTTCGAGGGGAAGGTTTAGGTACTGCTGTCTTGCTGAAAGAAGTATAGTAGTTACTGTTATAAGAGAATGAACCATCTGTTGGACTGAAAGGGGAAGCTGTTGGGGGGGAAGAGGGTGGAAGGGTGGGACAGGAAGGGGGAGTAGGGAAGGGATTGTGACTGAGATGTAACTTGAAGAAATAAAAAAATAAAGTATTAAAAAAAAAAAAGAAGTATGTCACTGGGGTGGGAAAAGTCAAGGTTGGTTTATGATTTCTATCACTGAGCACATCTGTACCCTTCTTGAAGGAGTGATGGATTGTGCTTGTCCTTTGTTTAGCAGGCTTTCTGCCTTCAGTGAGAAGCTGTTGCAGACATAAGCCTGGATTGGTTTTGCTGAACAACTTCCAATTAAAATGCTGATGCCCCACCTGGGAGGTGCAGACTCAGAGCCATTGCCTCCTCTGAATATTATCTCATTTTTCTTTTCCTCCATTCCAGATACCCCATGGATGTTATGATAGCCCAGTTGCCTAAGAAACAACATGAAAAATAACTAGTTGTATACCAGAAAGAGAACTATACTAAAGTCAAGTTTAGCAGATCTTTCTGGTTACAATATGCTGCCAGGGTTTTACTTGACCAGCACCCCTTATTCCCTATCATGCTTCCTTGTATCTATATTGATGAGTTAGCTATGTGCCAAATCAAAAACCTGAATTTTATAGGATAAAGACAGAAATGTATTCTAACTGCCCAAGAGACAGGTGCAGAGGTTTATGAATATTACTTGAAGAGCCACAGTGCATGTAGCATGAAGGTACTGCATTCAGGTCTTCTGTGTTTAATGTTGATGAAGGCAGAGAGAGACAGGGGGTGTTACTGAGGAGATACAAGCTACAGCACTTCATGCCACATGGATGTAAAACAGATGGTCTCTAAGAAGGTGTGCTGGCGACTGACAACAGGAGAGGCAAACATCAGGACTGTGGTCATAACATTTGTGTAGTTGAGAAAGAGGATTCCTAGACTCTGAGAGGCTTGAAGAGGCAAGCAGGTGGAGCATTTGTTATGTCTAAGCATAGCTAATGCTGGGTCTTTGTGTTCTTAATGCATGATGACAGAAATATGAGAGTCAGAACAGGTATTTCAGAATAATTTACATTTCATATTATAAAGAGGGGCAGATATATTCCTGTGAGTATGTGTGATGGTAGACACTCTCTCCTCACTTGGAGAACAGACAAGGAATTCGAGCATTTAGTGTGGGAACCACATGATGCTATCTCCTCTCAGTTATCAGTTCTGGTGGCCAGGTGGTACTTAAACACCATGGAGTTGGCATTTCAATCACCCTGCCCTCTTTACGAGGAGGCGCATGAGCAGAGGCAGTGGCATGTGCCTGTAGTCCAAACACTCAGAAGGCTAAAGCAGGAGAATTACTTGAGCCCAGAAGACTGAGGCCAGCCTGGCAACATAGATAAACTTTGAGTCCAAAGAAGAAGAAAAAGAAAAAAGAAAAAGAAAAGGTTGTGTATTGGTTATGAATCACCTGTATCTGATAACTTCAGGAACTTGGTTCTAATTCACATGTCTGTACCACATTCCCAACTCTAATCAGAATTTTAGATAAAAGAATAGAGTTTTATGTTCTCTATTAGTAATAGGAGTAGTAATATTTTTAAGTTAGTTCAGCAAGTAATGGGCTTGGTTATGGCGTTGTCATATATAGTCTTCATTTCTGCTTAGTTCTCCAGGAGGTACCTTTGGAGAACAGGGAATGCACAGAACATATTAAAAACATCACTGTTTAGGTTAATGATCTTTTCTTAGGGCTATGATAAATGAATTTTAGTTTGAAGTGAACCATCTTTAGAATGGATTAGAATGCATATATAATTTTCCTCAGTAGAAAATAGTGTCTTTTAATGAGGAAAGGTATGAGAAAGATAAATCTTCCTAGGTTTTCTTGTGTTTCCAGAAGTTATCGGAAGGAGCTGTGTTCAACAGGGCAGTGTAATAGACATCAGCTAACCACAAGGACAACCAGGTTA
The DNA here is from genome assembly GCA_907164525.1 of Lophiomys imhausi. Taxonomy (NCBI): domain Eukaryota; kingdom Metazoa; phylum Chordata; class Mammalia; order Rodentia; family Muridae; genus Lophiomys; species Lophiomys imhausi. The sequence continues at coordinate 1,153,307 of CAJQZJ010001896.1, read as the reverse complement.
AGCAACAGGCCAGAATTAGCATATTGTATTCTGTAGGGCTATAGAACTGACCCAGTTCTATGCTTGCTCTCTCTTTCCCTCCCCACCCCCTGTCCTTTTGAGAACTGTCTGAAGGAAATAGTAGAAAGAAAAATTTGATTCTGTGTTTTGGATAATGGTACTCTTGCATGAGTACGCTGTCCATTAGGAACCATGTAGCTGTAGCTGAAAACAGCAGCTCAAACTGGCTTCAGGTCACTGATTAGCTCACATATCTGGGAATCACAGGGCAGGATGAAGTTTTGCTTGAGGAAGAACTCCTTTCGCCAACCTATCTTAGACTGAAAGGGGGTTTTCATATATCAATACTTTCATAAGCCCTCCAATGGGGTTTCATTAGCCAAAACTGGGGTACTTTGTTAAAAGCCAGTGTAACCAAGGAAATTGATTATTAATTGGCTGGGGCCTGAACACATAATTTTAGTCTCCTCGAACCCCATAGGTTGTGAGAGTTGAAGGGCTGGTTCAGCACCAGTGACGTAATGTATCATGCTTACGTTACAGAGTAGTAGAGCACACTGAGACAAAAACTGTAGATGCCTCCTGCAGTTAAGTCACTGTCAAATGAGAGAGTGACTAAAACGGAGACCTGGTCTCTACCTTAAGCTTCGTTGGTCCAAATCAATAAATTAAACACATATGTGCTCCTTATATTTGTTCTCATTCATTCATAGTGATGCATCTAAATTTAATTTTTAAAACATAGCTACACTAGACCCCAGCAACTTGTCAGAGCAGTATTCAGTATGATATTTTATTAGTGGCCATAATGCCATAATGTATTTGCTAAAAACCACAGGATATACACAAAGAGTGAACTCTAATGAAAGTTCTAACCTTTAGTGAATAACAACATATCAATACTGGCTCATCAAGAACAATACATCTACCACACTGATGTAAGATGTTCATAATGGGAGAACCTGTGAGCAAGGGAGAAGAGTCTGTGAGGTCTGTCTACATTCCAGACTGTTCTTCAAACAAACCTGAAAAAAAAAAATACTTATTTAAAAATCTAACTAGTTATGGTCTATTGTCTCTTCCAGATTAAATACTCAATATGCTCAAGGCAGTGTCTCCTTCACACCCTGCTGAGTCCCCTCTAAGCAGCATTAGAGTCTGCATATAACAGAGGCCCCAAAACTCTGATCAGAAGATATTTGGGTCAAGTATATTTGAGAATTAGGAATTTTTCCCATTTTAGGAAAGAAAAATGACCTACAAAACATACCTAGCGTTACATAACATCCCCAGCTGAGTCCAGGTCAGCATTCCATAATCAGACGCATCTCTAATTCTGCAGCAAAGCACATGAATATTCACATAGAGGCTATAAATAGCCACACATCAGTTCAGGTCAGTTTTTGCCTCCAAATGAGTAGCAACATTTTTTTGTAGTTGTTGAAAGTGCCTCTTTCTGCCTATAACTGGGGCCTGTAGTTAAAATCATCCTATGGTTTATTTTTATACACTAGTTGCTTCATGATCCCTGGAGTGTCAAGGTATGAGGTCAAGGCCAGAGGAAGAGATATTGATACATCCCCCAACTACCCCACCCCTGGCTGTTCTTTTCCACCCTTAAAAATTCTTGCAAAGTGCAGAATTTTTCTCTAAACAACCTACTTTTATCTCCCCACACTTCCCCTATCTCACTCTAATTTCTACAATCTGGCATTTTGTATGATTAGGGTCTTGTTATGTGTATAGAGTGTTTGGTGGCAAAGACATTATTTTGTTAACCAGAGAACAAAGACTCAGTAGAACAAGAATTCACTTCCTATTTGGATTTTCTCTCACTTTGTGACTTCAAAGATATGCCAGCCACTGTTAGACTACTCTATTTCTTGCTGTTCAAAATGCTCATTTGAGACAGTTTTAAAAAATATAATAACTATGGAAGGTAGAAGCCAGGCTAAATAAAAAGAACCATTGCATCTTTTAAGCAGATGTGTCTGTCTCTTCTAATATTTACTTAGGTTTACTCTTATTCCATTCAACTGAACAACTAAACAGAATTCTTGTTTGGTACAAACTCTGTATCTTGACTACTGTAAACACAAATATAGAGCCTTTAAATATCCCTTGCTATTTACTTAATAAATACTAACAATGCTATATCATATTTATAATGATGATATGACAGATGACCAATTATTTCTATAATGATTCTCCTGTAAAAGAATTCTCGCTCTTGTGGAAATCATCATTATGACATTTTATTCATGTGCTAACCTCAAGGGCTTTTAGCCACAATGAATTTCTACAAACATTGAGAGTTTGTGGCAGAGTCATTGTCTTATGTATGCTCTTCATGGAACATTTTGGTGACAATTCCAGAATAGAGGAATAGAAAATGAAATATAGATCAGACTTTAGGAACAGATCCAGAAACCAGCATAGTAGAATTGCCTGTGTCTTGTCCCAGATGATGTCATTATTAAATCCAATAAGGTCATGTGTTCTCAAGGATTACATGCACAGAGTGTGTGTTCTCTTCCTTTCTCAAGGATCACATAGCATACATACAAGGCAAAGGTTTACACAGCATGGCAGCCATGATGATTTATGCAAGCAGGCTTCTGGACTTGCATAGTGAAACCATCTATCTACCTTCCAGATGTGACCCAGATACACTCCACATTTAAAATGATGTAATTAGTTTGTGGTGACTGATGCTCTATGATTTTATTCAAACTCTTCTGTTTCTTCTTAGTTTCCAGGAGTTTAATTAGAAGCTAAGATTGTTGCCTTTTATGTCACTTTTTCCCTCAATTCCATGTGCTTAATCAGGCAGCCTGTTTGATGTCCTGAGAAGAATGACTATCACAGCCTTAAATTCTTGAGGATGATAATGGCACCACTTACCTGCCATGAGGATTAAGGAGCTACCTCATCCCCAGGTGTAGCACCTGGGATCTGGACAGCTCTTTGAGCAGATTGGAATCTGGGGATTTTCATTTTCTCATATGAAATCATAATATTTTAATCCCAGTCTTTCCAGGAGGAAAAGAGTTACTCAGTTTGCAACAGATGGTGATATTTCTAGCAGAAAAGTGCACTGTGGTAAGGTCATGCTGCAAACTGTGTTCATTGTCTCATGGGGCAGCTCTAGAATGATCTAGAATATAGACCAGGGACCTGCAATGTGGCTTCTCATCATAGGGAATGTGTTACTGGTATAAGAATGAAGGCAGTTCAGGGCTCAATTTATAAGTATAAATATGAGTTTTGGAACTTAGTACACAAGACTCAACAGGTGTTTACTAAAATAATATTTCATGGTTCCTGCAAAGACTGGAGGAAGTTCAAAAATCAGCCTTTTAACAAACACCCTTCATGAAGGTGTTTTCAAATAATTTTCAATATTTATCTCCAAATTGCACATAAACCATGTGACACCTACTTGTGGTATGGAGCTCTGCTATTGGATTTCTTAGGATGCTATATTTTCAAACAAAAATAAGTGACATACAAGGGGATCAACCACACTTAGGAAATATTAGACTAGCTTCATGATTTAATTTTTCCAGGTGGCTTTCTATGAAATGTTCATTCTCAGATTGGGCCTATTTCCTTGTTTGTGTCTCCCCGCTTCATACCTTCACTGGTGTACATTTTTAGAATTGTTCACAGATATTCTGATAAAACCAAATACCTGCATCCAGCCTCAGGGAGCAATTCCCTACCTCCTTGACATTGCTTTGTGTGTGTGTTACCAGCTGATGGCCATTCATTACAATCCAGATTTTCCTCTGTACTTGTTCTGGTAAACTTGATACCTGACTTTCTACCTTGTTTCCTTGACTTTGCAATCACCTGGGACCTACTGTTATTTCGTTCTGCTCAGCCCAAGAAAACCTGGGACTAGCTTCATCCGTTGCAATCCCCTTGCCTGTCTTCATCCGGGCAGCCTGAGTAGTAAGAACAAGACATTCCTTGGACAGGATCTCAAAGATAAGAAGAAATGTATAGGATTAATTTAGAGATTAAATAGAGATAATCCCCAAATTGTACATAAACTGTGTGACACATACTTGTGGAGTGCAGCTTTGTTACTGGATTTCTTAGGATGCATATTTTCAGACAAAAATAAGCTTTCTTTTTTTCCAATAATGGATCTAGCACATACTTAGTGTGGAAAAATAGTATAATTAAATAACATTGAATAATCTAAATTCTTCTGTTTCTATTCATCTCTTTGGGTATTCTGAATATTGATATTATCCTCAGTAGTATATTTTATTTCTGAAATGTTTATGGGAGAAACTGTAAGAAGCTGGTTAATAAACAAACTGACTTTTCATTTTCTCAAAAAAAAAAAACCCTGACTATTTTTTTCTCTAGAAAAACTACAATTTGGAACAAAAAAGGATCAACTGGAAAAGGGAATTTGAAAAACCTGGCTGAGAGCTTTCTAATAATTTTCAGTATTTATGAACAAAGAAAAGTTCTAGTTCTGAAACTGTCCTTCCCTCCCAAACATCATGGATTTGTAAGTCTTTACTGAAGCATTGAGAGATGGTGGTTCTTCTCCCTTCACATTGCAAAGATGTTGTTTACTTAGAAGCAAGTCGAGGAGAATGTCTGTGGTGTTGTTACTAGATTCCCAGGCTACGGGGCTGACTCAGAGGGTTCTGCCAAGCCAGGCTCTGCCACCTCTCTAGAGAGTCAAAACAGGAATATGAGTAGAGAAGAAGCAAAACAGGATTTTACTTTCAGTGTGGCCATAATAGGAAGCAAGGGGACCAGAACCCTGGTCTTCAGGATACTTCTAGACTTACACATTCATATAATGGAGGGACAATGTCAACCAGTCAAAAGGGGCATGCATAAATAGACTTTGCCAGACTATTGCCTGGTTGTTCATTATCTCAGATCTGTGTCTCTGTGAGATCCTGATGGTTCTAGACACATTTCCCATCATGAGATGATTACTTGTGCTAAGTTCTCATCATGGGATAATTTCTTCCATGTAGGGAGCAGTTCCGTCCTAAAGTGATCTGCCATATGCCTTGCTATACTGTAACTTATAAATTCTTCAGTACTCTTATCTTGTTGTATTCAGTTCTGAAGAAAGTTGAGAGGGATTGGGATGAATGTAAAGCTCACAAACCTTGCATCTTTTTGTTGTTGTTGTTTTTAGAGTCTCAAATGATTAATATATCTATGTGTAGAGTTGAACAGAAATCTGACCCAGAGTTTATGGTAGAAAAGAAGATACAAAATGGAGGCAGAGAAGCCACGGTTTTATCTTTGTTTTGGTTACCCAGTAGACATTTGCAGAGTCACATAAAGACTTGGAGAATTTTATCAGAAAGGGCCTCTAAGTTTTTGACAGCCATTTTGAAAATTTAGTGAGAACTGTCACTGTGATAGAAGTGACTGTTGTGATTCTCTAATCAGAAGAAAATAGCTCAAGAAACCATGCTTTATCTTATCAGGATCTGCATTAAAGCCCTAAATTGGGGGTCCCATCAATGATGTAAACCAATAAGACCACTGGTCTTAACCATGATTTTCAGGAATTCCAAGAATATTATAATATATTTGTAAAAAGAAAAATATATGGCTAATTAAAGTATTTACCCAGTATTTATGTTATTGTTAATTGGTTCGGTGACTGTTCCTTAACCAACCATTATAAATGAACACACAGAGACCACATGAATTTTATCAAGCCTAGGCCTGAGTTGAGGAATCTTAGCCTATCTAAGCTAGCTCTTAATTCTATTACCCAAATATGACCCCCCATATACATACATCCCCTTGGACTGCCATTCTCCATGATATGCCAATGTTCCTGGCCATGTGGAATGAGGTTCCTTTTTCTAACCCATGGTGTATGCCTCCTTCCTGGTGCTTCTGGCTGGAATGCCTCTTCTTCCTGCTGCTGGCTGGAATGCTTCTTCTTCCTGCTGCTGGCTGGGAAGCATTAATCCTCTGTCTAAAGCGCAGGCTTCCTGCTCTAATCACAAGAAGTCCCACCTTTCTCTGTCTTTGCCCAATCTCAGGCCTCAGCATTTTTTTTAACCAATCAGAGTCAATGTAAGTAACAGACAGCAAGCAGGACCAATTAATTAACATTTAGAATGCTTAACACTACCTCAACATATATTGCTTCCTTATTTCCCAAGAGAACTATGATGACAATATGAGTCCTTTCTGCTCATGTCTCCAAGGCAGTGAGGCTCTGGGACAATATTTCTCTTTAGAGGGAACCCATATATAAAAGCATTAAACTTACATCCTGTCACCTAAATGAAAAAAGACTCCTTACTAAGAACTCACTGAAACAGTAATGCTGTGTGTACCAAGTAAGAATAAAACATTTCTATATGCCTATTTATTATTGTGCTCTTACAAAGATCCTGTTCACTCGCTCAGTGTAGCTTCTAGGAGGTCTCATGCTCATCATCCTAAAGGTATGCATCTTCTCGGGAAGAGTTTGTTTGTACAACTTTAGTCTCAGGCTTTAACAAATCTGTCTGTTCGTCTTTTCTCTCTGCTTTGCTTTTGTTTCATTTCACTTCACTTTTTATTGGTGTTGCTTTCGGTGAGAGTCTCACTATGTAGCCCAGGCTAGCTTCAAACATTGTATGTAACCTATACTGGGCTTGAATTTGTAATCTTCCTGCCTCAGACTCTAGAGTTCTGAAATAACAGTCATACACCACCATGCTTTTTTTCCACCCTGTGTTGCTCAGTTTTGAGGTTTTCCATTCCTGGATATCCCTTTTAAACTGTGACTCCAAGTATACACTAAAACTGCCTCTCTCATTTTATCAAGCAGAGATTGTGGGTTAGATCTTGCTCAAGGAAATTATCTGAGAATGAGTCTGAAGTCAGCATTACGTGAAGTTTTGTTCTGGGGAAATGAAGAGCTAGCATCAGAAATGTCTTTGGCTTTTGTTATTAAATTTTAGGGTGCAAGAAAGTCATACAAAGAGTCAGGGGAGGAGAGATGGCTCAGCAGTTAGGAGCACTGCCTGCTCTTCCATAAGTCCCTGATTCAGTTGACAGCTCATAACTGCCTGTAATTCCAGTTCCAAAGTATTTGTTTCTCTGGCTTCATTACCAAACTGGGCATATGATACACATACATACATGCATGGAAACCATTCATATACATAAAATAAAATAAGTAAGTCTAAAAAAACAGAATCATGCATAGATTGAAGTTAAATCTAATTTGTGAAAGCCAGTTTCTTATGGTTCAGTCCTTCTGAGATTTAATAACACAAACATAGCATGGTTAGAATACAAGTACTCTGTAACCTGGCTTTGACAGTGACCCCTCTGTAATTTTCTGAAATGTCTCTTTACCTATTTAAACTAAAATCACTTTCATTCTTCTAGTAACACAGAGAAACTTATGTGAAACATCTAAAGATGAACTTACTTTCTTGGCTATGAAGATAGCAAATACAGAATTTTTTTGTGAGAGTCTCTTTGTGACCAGTGCATTTAGACTACATTTGGTAATGCTTTCTAAGAAGCCCTCCTGTGTCTTTGTTTCATTCATGGTGGCACCTCACAGTTTGTTTAAAACAAAACATCTCACTGACCCTAGAGACACTGTTAGATGTGGCTGCTGTGTCACATGTGCATCAGTTGTTGGCAGAAAAGAGAGAGAGGCTATGTGTCTATATTCAGTGTCCTGACCTATGAACATCTGAATAATAGCCTAACATTCCTGGAAAGAAAAAAAGCCAGAGACCAGCACCAGTTGAGCACCAGGGGGCCTAAACAAGAAGCTAACCTGTGACAACCACCAGTTCAGCACCAGGCAAGCACCAGATGGGCTCCCAGGACAGGAAGTAAGCCAGAGACTAGAAAAACTCTGTCTGGCCCTGGATGTGGGGATGTGGGTAAGCCAGCCCTGCTTTTTCTCTACTATTCAGTAGTGATGGAGAGGGAGAGATTCTCTTCCTCTCCCTCTTGTCCTTACCACTAGTGAGTGACAGACAGGAGATCTGGCCCGATGGGGTCACCAGAACAGGAGAGCTGTCCCTGTCCCTCTCATCTTGCAGCACTTGGGAGAGCTTGTATCCTTGTCTGAGCAGCACAGCACAGCTGGCCCTGGATGTGGGGGTTGTCGGTAAATTGGCCCCAAGGGTATAAGTATGGAGAGCCACCCCTGCCTTTTGTCTGCTTTGTGGTTGTGGTGTTGAGAGAGAGAGAGAGAGAGAGAGAGAGAGAGAGAGAGAGAGAGATCCCCTCTGCTCTCTGAAGTACTCACCATAGGGAGCATGAGGGAGAGTTGGCCCTGATAGGGTCATAAGATCAAGAGAACTGGTCCTGTCCCTTACCTGCTGCAGCACTCAGGAGAGCAGACCCAGCACCTAATCTGGGTAGCACAGTAGAACTGGCCCTGAATGTGAGGGTTGCAGGCCCAGAACCAGGGCTTTGAGTGGCCCACACCAACATATACTCCATGAATGAACTGCTGGAGTGTATGAAAAGGACAGTTCCACAGATCCCTAAACTATAGTATCTCCATGACATGGGATAACAACAGGATATCTGATAGGAGTTACAGTGAGGATCCAGTATTGACAAAGTAATAGAAGCCATAGGCCTCATACCAGACCAAGGAGCCATTATAATGAACATTTTCAAGCAAAAAATTGTGAAGAAAGGGGAATATTGTGGGACACACAGAGACACACTACAGCTTCCACAATGAGATTTCTTTTTATGTTGGGAGAGGTTTCAATAATGGAAGGTGGGTCTAAGGGAAGGTAGAAGGTGGGGAACAGAGTGAATGATGTAAAATTCATAAAATAATAAAAAAATCACCTCCTTGTTCCTCATACACATTGGTAACCAAGGTCTAAAGATTTAAAAGCTAAGATATCTGCTTCCTTCACCTGGGCTGCTAAGAAATTTCAAATCTCTCCCTGTGTGTATATTAAACCAAATAGTCCAAGCACTAAAAACTCTGCATTGCCTTAGATGAGTGCTGAAATATGGTTCCCTTTATGCTAATGTTCATTTCCTGGCAGTGAGCTGGGTTAACTAAGAGAAAATAAAAGTTTAAATGGAATGTGTTATTTATAGCGAATGCAAAGCATCATTATTATCAATTCTTATTACAAAATACACAGAAAAAATATCCTTTTTGTTATTTAAATATGGCTTGGCTACACTGAGAAATAGTACAGATGTTAATCCACAGCCTCCCAGCTGCATCTTGGGTAATTATTATTATGTTTTATTCCTATTTGGAATTACTGGTAATAGACTGTATATTTTTGTGTAAAATTCAAATCAGGGAGCATCAATGAATTGAAATGATTGATATTATATATACACATACATAATTTTGGAATTGGGGACAACAATAGAAATATTTCTCTCTTTGAGAAAATCTATCACACTAGCTGTTGTTTCTGTCATCTTGTTGAAGAATGCTTTTCATAAAAAGAAATGTGCCAAACATTTACTAAATTCTCCATAGTTGGAATGAGCTGACCCTTGACAAGTAATCTAAATTTGTTTTGAAAATATCTGTGCAATTGTTTAAAATCTGGAAAGTAAACAGCTGGATCCTAAAATATATGGCTTTAATGTTCAAGGTTTGAAAACTTCATAACTGTATGATTTTATTCTGTGTTTTTGTTTTGTTTGATAACTACTATACTCCCTGGTTAAATTTCTCATTGATGAGATTTTACATATATAATCTGGAGAAAAGAGAATGAGCCCAAAATAATACATAATATTGTTGAAAAGGTACAATTTTATATATACATATGTGTTTATGAGCAAATATGTATCTTTCCGTTTTATAATCAATCCAAAATGACTGACCTAGTCTAGTGTCATTATTTTATAGCCAATTAAGACACTGTGGGACTGTGGTTTCCCAGGGGTGCTGAAGTTAGGAGCTGAACAAGGCATTAAATGATAGTTCATGGTTAATGAATCTTCATCTTTTATTTCTCATTTCAAAGTCATATGTGCTTCTTATATCTCTGGAATAAAATTTAATTCTATTCAGTCACCTTGTCCCCTTTATTTTTCTTATGTCTCAACCTTAACATAAAGCTTCATTTTTTTTTTGATGTCTGGGTTAAAAATAAATGATTTTACTTAATCCCAAAATCAACTTCATTTATGTTCCTCTGTTCCAATTCCCCTGAATATGCTCTGTCTGGAATTATCACCTATCAGCAAAAAAAAAAAAAGTGCTTATAAAGCTTTTCCAGACTAGCAATTACAGTTCACACACTTTAAGATAATCATGCCTAAAGGTGAAATGGACTCTCAGCAGCAGGGTGGTAATATTTATCATGTCACCTTATAGGCAGTGGGGCCTCTGATTCACAATTTGCCAGCCAATGCCAAAATAGGCTAACTAAACACTTTAATTTTTAAAGATTTGTTTATTATATATACAGTGTTCTGCCCACATGTATGCCTGTAGACCAGAATAGGGGACCAGATCCCATTATAGATGGTTTTGAGCCACCATGTTGTTGCTGGGAATTGAACTCAGGACCTCTAGAAAAGCAGCCAGTGCTCTTAACCTCTAAGCCATCTCTCCAGCCCCAATACTTTAAATTTTTAAAAATTCATTTTAAATAGGACATATCCTTATGGACATCTATACTAACAACCAAATAGGGAATTAAAATGGGTAAGATGCATCATTCTCTTAAGAAATTCATGATTCAAAGAAGGAAAAAGAAAGGCTTGAATGTCTTGATAGAAAGAGAAAGGCACCTTAGAGGAAATTCATCTTTAAAATGTTATGGTTGAAAAAAAAAGACAAGGATCTAAAAATCTTTTGGGAAAAATGATGGAAATTGGACATGATTTTGAAGAATGAATATCCTATGGATTTTTCATGGACATAGGTAAGGAGATGTAATTGAATAATGCTTGTTTGTGTATACTCTAATAACGTATTCCACCCAGATACTTAAATTATGATTTTTAGGTTATTATTTAAGCTTTGTTACTATTCCATTAAAAAATGACAGCCATATATCTAGCTTTTCTTTTCCAAAACAAGATTTGGAAATGCGTGGCTGTTTGCTTTTGTTTTATGTCCATGTGCATGATAAGCTGGCTTAAGATTGCTCATTTGCTATAGATCACTTTAGAAATGAGGACTACAGACTTTTATTTATTTGTCTGCATAATCATTTTGATGAAGCTGTGTATGAATGTGTGTCTATGTGTGCATGCCTGCACACACATGTGCTCAGCATAAAGCTGTTCCTTATTAACATTTTTAAAAAATCATCATTGCGTGTTTCCATGACAGCCTTTAAATGCAAAGGGGGCAACTGTTAACTTTGTGGCATTACAAAGCCTTCCAAAACGACAGCAGCACAAAAGAGAGGGAGAAACACAAAATATGAACAAAATAGAAGGTTGGGCCAAAGCAGATGGAACAATAAGACATGGAAGGAAGAAGGGGATATGCCAGGTAGTCTGTGGCTGGAAGCTGGTCATGAAAGAAATGATCAACATATGACAGGGGAGCCCAACTTAACTTCATAACCACTGGTCCGAGGTTATGCTTCAATGGGAAGTTTCATGGTGAAATAGAGACAGAATCTTGGACATCACTGTTTTTTGTTTGTTGTTTCTTCTCATTGTGGTAAAGTTTATGATAGTTGCTCCTATTCAATGTGGGCCTTTTTTCTTTCAGATGACTACACCCTGCATGGTCCAGTTTTTGTTCAAGAACCAAGTCATGTAATGTTTCCTTTGGATTCTGAAGAGAAAAAAAGTGAAACTGAGTTGTGAAGTTAAAGGGAATCCAAAACCTCACATCAGGTTTGTTGACTTAAGAGTGTGTTTCTGCCCTGGCGTGATGGCACATGCTTTGAATCATAACATCTGAGAGCCAAAGGCAGATGATTTTGGGTGAATTCAAGGCCAACCTAATCTACATAGGGAGTTCCAGGCTACGGAAGATTATATAGTTAAGACCCTGATTCCAAAAACAATATGTTTTCATGAGTATAATTTACATTATTAAAAACAGAGTACTGAAGAAGAAAGAGTTTGTAGGCAGGTATGTAAAATATCCTGAGAAACATGAGGACAGGATTCTTTCATGAAAAAAAAAAACCTAAAAACTTCTGGTTCTGGCAGTATTAAGGATTAAATATCCTGAATAACCTTCCCTTTGAAAACATTAACAATTCTTAATAACATAGTTTTAATAAAAACACATTTTTTTATTTAATCATTAAGCCAGCAGGAAAATAGGAAGTACATGGGTGCAAGAGTAAATGGGTTTAGAATAAACCAGAGTTGTCACCTTGACATGTTCTGAGACTGTTTTATGCAACCTCACAAGGACCAGAATTAAAAGATGAAGCCTAAACTTATGGAAGCATGTAACAAGAGAGCATTTTTCCAAAAGAAGCCAGAGATAAAAGCTCTCCACATTTAGAATAGATGCTAACCAAAAATCAGTTCACCTGCTTCAGAATAATAAAATGACAGCAATCACTTATTTTAGACCATGATTCTCAGTAATTTTTATAATGAAATGAAATGAGTCTATAAAGAGCATTGGCAAGCTGGATAACAGATCCAACGCAATCATCTCAAGAGAACAGAAAGAGGCAAAGAGAAGCAAAATTGGGAGAGTAGGTCAGACGGCTAGAGAGAGTAAGTCTTGGTTGGAATCAACCATCTTAATTTCCAGAATATAAGATGGAAGAAAATGAGGCAGAAACACTGTTAGAGAGAAGAGTCAGGGTTTCCAACAATAATTAAAACCATCCACTGCAGCTTTAAGAAGCCTAACAATATTCAAAACAGTAGAAATAAAGCTGAAATCACCTCTAGAACAGTGAAACTACAGAACACCTGATCAGAGAGATTGCCTTAAAAGAGCCAGATTCCTAATACAAATATTTTTAATGAGGCGACAGTTAAACTGGCAACTAACTCCTCAATGTCAACAAAAAAGACCAAAAAAAGGCACCAACTACACCAACTTCAATAACATCGTTGTGTGATGTTGGACAGTCTAGATAAAATTAATTTTTATAAAACAAAAAAAAGTTTGACCATCAAACATAAATTGGTAAAAAAAAAAAATAAGAATAAATAGGGATGATTGCCAGAAAGACAAAAAGTTATAAATACTAGTAAGTGTACAGAGAAAGGCAATTCTTAACTCCTTGTTAGTAGGAATATGGAGCAGATGATTCTTTATAAAACTAAAAAATTATCTGTTCCATACTGTTCTAGTTTGCTTTAATGTGGCTATGATAAAATGCTGGACCAAAACCAGTGGAGGGAGGAAAAGGTTACTTTGGCTTACAAGTTACAGTCCATAATTAAGAGAAGCCAAGGCAGGAAATCAAGGCAGAAAACTGGAGGAAAGAACTAAGCAGAGACCACCAAGGGATGCTTATTACTGGTATTGTTTCCCCATGACTTGCTTAGCTAAGTTTCTTATACAACCCAGGACTACTTACCCAGGGGTTGTACTGGCTGTAGTGCACTGGGCCCTCCTCCATCAGTCCGCAATCAAGAAAATGCCCCAACAAACATGTCTCCATGCCAATCTGATAAAGGCAATTCCTCAATTGAAGTTCTATCTTCACAATTTGCCCTGGTTTGTGTCAAGTTGTTGAAAACCAAGCACCTCATATCTTAGTATATACCCAAAGCAAATTAAATCATTTTTTGAAAGAGATGTCTGGACTTCCCTATTTAGTAAATCACTGAACACAATGACAAGAATATAGAATGAGCAGATGAAAGGATGAAGAAAATGTGATTCATACATAATGGAAGATTTTTCAGTCACAAAAAGGAGGAAATCCTTCTCTATCATTCTCACACTGTGAATGGCACTCTGGGACATTATGTTAAATGAACTAAACAAGACATAGGATGATATTTCATGTTCTTACCTCTCTGTAGAAGTGAAAACTTGATCTTTTAGAAATACAGGGTAGAAGTGTAGTTGCCAGAGAACATGAAAGAAACATGGAGAGGGAATAGAGAAAGGATGGGGAATGTATGAAGCAAAATACACAAAACAGGGCTAACTTGTAATGTTCTATATCACAGTTGGATTATGACAATTTATCACACATTTGAAAATAGCTGGAAGAATGATTTAGGAATGTAGCTTTGTGGTAGAACACTTCCATAGCATGCATGAAGCCCTAGGTTCAATAAGGTACAATATTAGACAAGATTAAACAAATTATACCTTCTTTTCCTTTCTCCTGATCTTGAATGTAGTTCAGTTGCTAGAGTGACTATTCAGTGTTCTATGAAGCCCTGAATTTGATCCCCAGAACCCACATAAGCAATATATGGTAGTACACAACTGTAAGGCCACCATTTAGGAACCAGTACTTAGGGGGAAAAAAAGCCAAAATAAAAGAGTTCAAGTTTATCCTCAAATACCTAAGGAGTTTGAAGTCAGCCTAAAGTACATGAGGCCATGTCTCAAAAATAAATTAATATAATAATTTTTTAATTAAAAAGAACTAAAATAAAAATGAGTAAGTAAAGAAACACCTAGTTTTAAAATTCTAAGCATAAATAACTGCAAAGTACCCTAATTTGATATTTTATCTGTAGATAGAAATATTAATATTTGTCATTGATACTTATGATCATTAGGATGACATAGGTATCCCTTAGCCCACTTATGAATAATCACACACAGATACCTGATGGATCTTAAAAAGCCTTAGCCTGGATTGAGCAATTTTAGCTCATTCTAAGCTAGCTTATAGTTCTATTCCCTAAGTAAAACCCCATATAATATACATATGTCCCCTGGGCTGTTATTCTCCATGCTATGTCAATGTTCCAGGCACATGGGGATATGACTTTCCATCTAACCCACCATGTGTTTCTTTCCTCTTTCTCCTCCTGCTTTCTCCTCTTCCCTTGTTGCTTCCTAATTTCTCCCCAAAAGCCAGTGGCCCTTCTCCCTGCCTACCTCTCTTCTACCCAATTGAGGCCCAGGCCTTTATTCAACCAATCAACTTTAAATTAGGTAGAACAAGATTTACTCAACAAAGTCAGATATATGTGACAATGTCCTCATCTGAGGTATCACCAGACTTTGTGGAGAGCCAGTAAATAGCAATAGAATACAAGCAGCTTTCAGATCATCCTAAAATGTTTCTTGTATACATGTCAAATTTTTACATTGTACTTTATAAATATGTGTAAATTTTATGTGTTAATCAGAAATTCCTACCAAGGAGAGCAAAAATATGCATGTCTGTAGGCAGTCCACCTGAATTTTAATTCCTACCGACTCTCACTAAAAGAAATTCTAAAAGACATCTTTGAGATGCAATGAAAAAATGATCCCAGAGAAAAGACCTGAGTTATGAGGAGAAAGAATTAAACAATGATGTGTTAATAATTCCACATAAAATTGATTTTACTAAACATGGATAATAAAGAGAATACATTTTTCTAAAATTCAAAAGAAGAAAAATTAAAATTCATGACAGTGGTAGAAGTACTTTTAAAATTCTTGCCCTAGACAATGGATTGCCCATGTGGTTAAAGAAAGAAAAAAAACTGTATTCCTGTTTTATATTACACACAAAAATCAATTTCAGGTTAATAAAAGCCCTACATGGTACATTTTAAAAGAAGAAAGAAAACAGTTATGCATATATACAACTTTGGGAAGGAAAGGGTTTTTTAGTATGACAGAAGTATGAATCATAAAAAATATTAACCTCATTAATACTAAGAGTAAATATTCTGTTCAATAAAATAGACTGAGCTGATGAAATCATAGGTGATGGACTGAGGATGGCATGTTTAGCAAAAATGTTTTCTTGGTAAAGAACTGATATCAAGAATAGGTAGAAAATGCCAGGTGAAGCGCTCAGGAGGCAGAGGCAGGCAGAACTATGTGAGTTTGATGCTCTCCCAGTCTATAGAGTGAGTTCCAGGACAGCCAAAGCTTCACAAAGAAACCCTGTCTTGAGAAAACAAAAACACCAACAAGCAAACAACAAACCAACACAAATAGGTAGAGAAATTTTCAAAATCAAAACATAAAAAACAAGTAACCAAATAAAATGGTTAAATCTTGTCTTATCGGGTCTTAGGAAGGAATGGTGCCTTAGATAGTTTTCCAGTTGCTGTGGTAAAATACACTGACAGAGCAAAACAGGGGAGAATGGGTTGACTGTAGCTCACAGTTCAAGGGTGTTGTCTGTCATGATGGGAAATCACAGCAGCGTGAACTTGAAGTGGTTGTTTAAATCACAGCCAAGAAAGGAGCAATAGATGCCTATGCTCACTCCGCTTCTGGCCTGGGGACAGTGTCTGACACTGGGCAATGTCATCCCCTGCTTCTTAGACACTAAAGGAAGATCAAAGTGACTTCTTAGTTCGGTTCATTCTCGTAAAGCCTTTAGCCCACATTGGCCAGATTAGCATAATCTTGGATGATATATTCAGAACCACCCATGACAAACAATCACTCAATGAAATTGAATGAATGAAATTGAAGATTACATATGGATAAAGGAATGATTCCAACCAAAATAAGCACAAGGACCTGAACAGTAAATACTATTCATGTTTTCCTTTTAAAATCAATTCATTTATTTATTGGTTCACCTCTCATCCCAATTGCAGCCCCACTGTTTCCTCTCCTCCCAGTTCTACCCTCCCACTGACTTTCCCTCTTCCCCTGCTTCACACTAACTCAGCCTGGCCCATCATGTCTCATCAGTACTAAGTGCCTCCTCTTTCACTGGGGCCAGTCAAAGCAGTCCTGCTAGTGAAACGGGATCCAAAGGGAGGCAACAGAGTCCAAGTCAGGGACAGTCCCTGCTCCCATTGATAGGTGACACACCTGAAGACCAAGCAGCTCATGCTCCCATACAACATACATCTCATGTAAGTTATTTTGTCTATATAACTTATATAAGCCTGTATTTGTCTATCCAGGCTCAAGGAACATGGCGGAACAGAATGCAGAGAGAACATAAGAATTAGGGGTTGGAAATGAATCCTGTTAAGTGCTATCTTCCTGGAATGGCATAGCTGAGACACTCACGAACAATGAATGCACAAGAGCAGTGCCTACCAGGTTGCTGAGGGAATGAAAAAATAAACTAAAACCCTAATTTAGAGGTAGTGGGAAGGTGTGGTAAGGGCTTAAAAGAAAACGAGATACTGTAGGTCTTTGTGAAAGCCCACCTGTTCTGCCACACGAATAAAGAAAGAACATTCCAGAAAGAAAAGAACAACTAATTGGAGTGGGTTGCATAATTGAGTGAACGTGCCATTTATCACCTGACACAAGATATTTTTGAGAGTGAAAGAACACTGTTCATAATTACTATAGAGCATCATGTATAAATCCTATGCTGTCCTGACTAAACCAGAATATGTTGTTATTCTGTGTATAATACAGTAAACTCAAGTTAATGGTTTTAAAACACACTACAAAGCAAAAACAAATGCAAGAGGAAATATTGCTCAGATATATAAATGATGCATTAACGCATCCCACTTTGAGCACACAGTCAAGGGTAAGTTCAGATGTTAGCTATAAATGAAAACAAATTTTGCAGCAGATTTTGGCAAGTTGCTGCATTGTTTTTCCCCAAACTGTGACCTTTAATTAACATCGCCTGTGTAACATTGTGTTTCTAGATACAGGGGCTCGCCTTGTTATTTAAAACAAGCCATAGAACAGAAACCTATTATGTTTTTTAAAGATTGCAGGCGAAAGCTGAGGAGAGCTTTTAATCAAACGCATTAGCAATTCCAGGCAGTGCACAGTGCTTGCCTTTATCCCTCTAGCAGTTTCCTTGTAACATAATAGCAGTCTGGACCTGAGCTTTAAAATTCCGTGTTGTTGAAGGAAAGAGCAAGAGAATGAATAGAGAGATCAGGTGTTTTCTAACACGCCTCACGAGCTGAAATTTCTTAGTCTTGGTGTTGATTTTCAGGAGGCTGAACAAGTAGCAACATTACGAATGGGAGTGCTCTGTGGGGATCTTCAGGTGCAGGTTTTTCCTAGGACACCTTAACTGACCTCTTTTCTTTATATTTATTCGTTCAACTGAGCCTTTTCTTTTCATTGTTTCTGCCCCTCAGTTTTGAAAGGATTGACCCTCACCCAGGAAATTTAAGAAGTTTTGCCTCATGCCGATCTCTCTTGTTTAAAGTTCCCTGAGGACTGGTGACATTATTTATTTCACCCAGCATCCCTTCTCAGGAGGAAGAAACGTTCAAGCACCTGGTTAGAGGTGGTTTGCTGTGAGGTTTGTGTTCAACTGAGTCTGCAGAGAACAAATTTCAAGTCAGAAAGGACCTGCCCCTCCCTGAGCATCAACTTCAAACAGTCAACAGAGAAGGGCTTTCTGAAGTGAATCTGTACACTTGACTTGTTAGCAGAGTGTGCAGAACCATGCCTTGGAGGTTCGAGGTGGCTGTGTTGGCCTGTGTACAGCCCTGCTCTCTGGAGACAGTTCAGCTGTGCTTTCCCCCAAGTAATTCAGCTTACAAGACACCAATTTGCCTTGCCCCCTGGGAAAATCTCCTATTTACTCCCAATGAGCCTTTGCCTCTCCATTGCCAGTACTTAAAGGATTCCCCAAACATTGAAACCAAATTGTGAGATTTTCAAGAGTGTTTTCAATATGCAGTAAGAAATCCGTCACGCAATCCACACTCACTGGAATGAACACTGAGTGCACTGCAGTAAAACATCATGCCGTGCTTTATAACACAGACCTGACTGCATGTCTCATAAAGCACTTTATTTTCTAAATAACCCATCCCTGTTGCTGTTTGTATGTAAAAGTAGGCAATAAAGTAGATGAACGGACTTTGTGCACAGCACTTTTAGTTGAGGTGACAAGTGCAGACAAACCTACAGAGGTGTCATTATTCCCACAGCCTGCCTTCTAAAAAGAATCACATGGTCCCATTCCCAAATTCCACACTCTGCTTGCAGATCACATTATATTGCAGTTTCCTCTTTGAGTTCCTAGATTTGTCATATTAAATTGCTCTAGTATCATTTGAACTGAGAGTTATGGCCGAGACGTGATCAGCTGACTAAAAGCAAATGTGTAGGGCAGGCAGGCAGTTCTAGAGATTCATGTGCAGCTTGCACTGCTGGGATTTAACTCGGCTGTTCTCTTTATTGCTTATTACTTTCTTGTCTGTGTCAGAGCGCAGGGAGAATAACTGCAGGGCCTAAAAACACTGTCAGTTTCTAATATCCAGCTTCTTATAAACAAACACATAAAGAGCTAAGTCCTATTTCTGCTTCTAGCCTACTTTCCAGGCCCCCCCTGTTTCTAGATTTTTACACTTCACAGACATGAATTTGAATAAACTCAAGCCACTGTGCTGGGTGAGGCAAGCGTGGTTCATGAATTGCCTATGTGCTCAAACCTCAAATACATACCAGAGAAGCACAATATTGAATGTGTTAAATTCAACAAGTGTTTATTGAACATAGTAAGAGGGTTAAGTTCCAGATGGATGAAAGTGAGAATACAAAAGTAATTTAGGTAAGTTGTCTTGTGGCAAAAGCAGTCTTTGCATGAGGAGCAGGAAGACTTCCACAGGTCATCTGATGAAACATGATACCTTTGACTAGAACTATAGTCAAGGACTTCATTGGAAGATGTGCTCACAACCCCCCCTTTTTCTTTTTAAGACAGAAAAAAGTCTCCCTATTTAACCCTGTGTGGCCTGAAGCTAACTATGTAAAGTAGGCTGGCTTCCATTTCACATGGGTCTGCCTGCCTCTGCCTGAGTTTAAAGGCACTGACCACACCAGAGGATGGGTCCTGTGAGATGGCTTTTGATACTAGATGTACTGACTCAACTCTGTAATCCCAGAACTTGGGAGTAAGAGAAAAGAGGATGAGGAGTTTGGTGTTCCCGCAATTACAAGGGATATTGAGGTCAGGCTGAGCTGCATGAGACCACATCTCTGAAAGACACACACACACACAAACACACACACACACACACACACACACACACACACACACACACACAGGCATGCATGCGCATGTGCCCATGCATATAATTTGAAGTTAGCAGGCTGACAATTTTATCATTTAAATTCTTTTGCATTATGTATTCATAACCACAGTGCCTTGGGATGTTATACACAATGGGTGGGCATGCACATATGCATTTCTATTTAGGTAATGGCTCTTGTTATTTTAAGAAAGTAAAATGAATTATTCTCAATTTCTACTCGCTTTGTTGATTTGAATCAATTTCCTTTGTGCTACAATCTTTTCATAGGTTTTCAGCTCCTATGAGAGTCTTAGTAATTCATAAGCTATCAAAAAGCAGTCATTGAATTATTTTAGTTCAAAAGTTGGTATGGATTCAATATGAATTTCTGAAAGGTGATTTGACTCAGATAAAGCTCTCATTCTTTGGGTGTTAGTGATTCTGAGAACAGAATTGTAGATCTTTGGACCAAAGCTAAAGCTACTAAAATATGAGACTCCAAAGACTAACTGCTACAGTTACATTCACAGATGACCCCACATAAATGCACAGAAGGATAAGAAAACAGTCTTTGCTTTGGTTACTTAATAGCTTGTGGTTCACTGGGGCAGTTGATTGGCATTTTGAGTGCCAGTGGTTAAAGGGATCATCCAGTTGATCCATGGTCAGGCAGATTTGGTCCCTGAAGGAAGCATCTCAGATCAATAGATGTCCTCTGCTTTGCAACCAGGCACTTCAGTCTTTCTAAGAACTGAATCAAATCAGCTTGCCTGCAATTTCAGCAATGCTTCTGCTGTCTCCCTGAAGGTGGTACGTTCTGTCCTCTTGATAAACCTGTTTAAACAGTGACTGCCAACCAGAAAAAGGACTTTTTACCTAGTAGTCATATTTTGAAAAAAAGCTGTAGAAATTATGTAGAAAATTTTGTCTTTCATAAGAAGTGAATTATTTGTAGAAGTCTATATAGTCACAGAACAGGTGCTAAAGTTTGGTATCATTTGCTACAAGACAGCTCTCTCTCTCCATAAGTACTTAAGATGTCACCTTTTTCTGGGTAGAAAATTTCTGACATATGTTTTTGCTGTGCTTCAAAATTCACAGATGATATATCATGGTCTTTATAGTTTTTATCTATTTTAGACAATTCATAAATATTGATTAATTCACAAGACTTTATCTACTGGCATTTTTATACTATAGGTGGAAGTTAAATGGAACAGATGTTGACATTGGCATGGATTTCCGCTACAGTGTTGTTGAAGGCAGCTTGTTGATCAATAACCCCAATAAAACCCAAGATGCTGGAACGTACCAATGCATAGCAACAAACTCGTTTGGAACAATTGTAAGCAGAGAAGCAAAGCTTCAGTTTGCTTGTAAGTAGCACTTATATCACACCCCAAATGTTTCTTTGAGCTTTTGTACATTGTGTGAATATACTTTACAAACAGTACCTTCTGAAAGCCCAAATAATTTGAAGGGGCACATGATGGTCTTATATTGTATTTATATTTAGAAAATAATTTATGTGACTAATGAACAATAAAAATGGGAGGAAAGAGGTACGTTTCATAAAGCCTGAGATAATTTGTTTATATCACCCTTGGTTATATGATGCTTTAAATAGACATAAATTTACACATGTGTCAGAAATTGCACATAACAAATGCATGCATGCAACATTTATAAACATTAAACACAGCGTCTATGAAAAGGCAATCGAACTGCCAGTACCCTAGTAATTCATAAGGAAGTATTTTAATGATAAATTCCAGAGTGGAAATATAGCTTAATTATCAATTCACCACTAAATCCTACAATTCTCTGTTTTATTTCATACACTGGAAAAATATTTTAAGTCCAATAGTGAAAAGTAGAGATAAAGTATTATTAACCTTTT
The DNA here is from genome assembly GCA_907164525.1 of Lophiomys imhausi. Lineage (NCBI taxonomy): Eukaryota > Metazoa > Chordata > Mammalia > Rodentia > Muridae > Lophiomys > Lophiomys imhausi. Next base: position 1,131,385 of record CAJQZJ010001896.1, on the reverse strand, counting down.
ATATTTATATACTAAATTAGAATACTTGAAAACAAATTATCAGGTCTTAAGATTGCCATTTAATGAAAATATTTGCCTGTATGAAGGAAAGTAGAATTTAGAAATAGAGAGTTAAAAATCAAAATGTAGGGGCAGAAGCAATAAGTACACATTCTATTCCAGATACCTTGAGGTTTGCTGTTGATCTAGTTTTAAGGGTGTATGTATTTGCATATGATTATATATTCCCTTGTATAAAATCTCAACTTATATAGCAGTAGGTTAATATCAAAGGTTTCATAATTACTAAGTCTGTTGGTGGTAACACTGTAGAATATTCTCATTAACAAAACCCTCTCTGGGAACAGAATTTCAAATATACCTATTATAATATTCAGCACTTAATCTTTTATTAAGTTTTTATGACGTTTTTGTAATTGAGAAATGAATTTTCTAGAAGTTTTGTATATATTGGACTGTGGAGCTATCTTGTTTGTAAATGTCTCCTGAGATAGTCTTCAGTTTTCTTAGGTAAGCAGAATAATAGGAGGATGATGCATCTGATTAAGGGCCGCAGAAACTAATGTACATATTCCTCTTGGTTTAATACAAGCTAATATTTGTATTCACTTTTTAATGTGAATCTCATTAGGTTCATTCAACAAGGCAATTATGACATCATAGGTGTTCGGCATAGGGGAAAATCTAATTATTCAATGAATTATGATTCCTTGGTGATTTCTTTTTGATGGATTTTCTGTTAAAGTAACTTTTATTTGCCTGTTTTAAATGTTATCTTGGAGGCTTACTGAGTCCTCCATCTGCTAACCTAGGCCTAGTCCTGGAAGCTTCTAGCCTCTGTACAATCTAATCTAGGCCTAGAATGTTTTCAGCCTCTGAGACTTACTTCTGAATAATCTTACACTTTTTTTTTTTCTTTCTGAATGCTGGCTGGCTGATTCAACTCAGCTGCTCTGGTTCAAATCCTCTCCAAGTCAACTGATTCAATCTGACTTCTCTCCCGGCCTCTGGCTGACTTACTCTACTTTGCCTCAAACTAACTCTATCAATCTGTTCTAATCTTCTGGCTCCTGGCTCATTCTATCTGCACCTGTGTCTCTCTTCAACCTGACTCTGTAAAACTCTCCATGTAAATCTGCCTCCTCTCCATATACTTCTGCGCTGCTCTCATAAGTAACCTCCCTTTCCTCTCTGTTCTAGTGAATGTTAAGCATCTCCTTTTCTGTTAAATCAGTCTCTGATTCATCACCTTTTCTCTATTAGACATCACTTACAAACATGGATGCTTCCTTCTACAAACTAACTTTTCCTTCATTGTTTGGGATTAAAGGTGTGCACTAGGGGAGGGTCTGTATTCCAGCCAGAAGGATTAAAGGTTGTATTAAGGGTGTGTCTGTATTCTAGCCAGAGTAGCCATATTTCTGAATTAAAATCTACAGTTTTCCTGAAGACAAGTATTTGAAACCCACCTTGCTCATCCTACATCAAAAATGATATAAACATTTGTAAAACCTTTTCATTCCAGAGTTGTTGCTGACAAACATTCATTTCATGTTATATGTGGAGGTTTTATCTGCATGTGTGTCTGTATACTATGTGCATGTTGTCTCCAAAGGACAGAAGAGGACATTGGATCTTTTGGAAATGGAGTCACTGCCTTGTGGGTGCTAGGAATGGAACCTGCTTCCTCTGGAAGAGCAGTCAGTGCTCTTAACTGTTGAGTGATCTCTCCAGTCCCTTTCAAGTTCTTACTATATGAAACTAGTTAGTCCTTAAGTATGTGAAACTATATCATGTCCCTTAATTTATTTTTACTTTAAATATTTAATGAGAAATTATCCTCTTGACAGCACATCCTTGTGTAAATTCATTTATTAAGTTATGACCCTATAAAGAAGTCTACAAAATTTTTATATGTGCCATGACCTTTGCAGAAGACACTAGAAGTCAATATATACATGCTGTGAACTTCCACTGCAGCTAATATAGTGGCTATACTGTTCATTTCTTGAAGTGCTAGTCTCATAGTACAACCTTATTGTTAATTTACGGCTTATCCAATTATCTTATGTTATTAAACTAAACTCAGAATACAGTATTTTCCTCTGTCATATATCCCTTTTCCTCAGTATTCCTTTCTTCTATAACATTAATTATTTTAAATATATTTTATTTCAGTTCTGGTTCCAACATGGTAGTGTCCTCTGGGTTACTATACATTCCTTCCTTGGGGGTACCTTGTCTCCCACTCCAAACCTATGTGTTTTCTTATATGGAAAATGCTGGTGGTCATGTTGATATCTCTCTCCCTGCCTGCCAGGACTAAACATCATAGTTGATATCAGACAACTGGCTCAAAGCTCCTATGTATGGTAAAAGCTGTTAATGTAGGTAGCTTTCATTAAATTAGTATGTTGACTGATGTTTGTCCTCTAGGTACTTAGGAAACTGAGGCAAGAGCATAGTCATGACTTTAAGGCCAGCTTTCACTGAATAGTGAGTTCCAGGCCATTCTGAGCCACAAAGCAAAATCTTTTCTCAAGAATAAGAAAAATAACTGAGAGGGGAGGATATGGGGACCCCTCACAACTGAGGAGAGGGATAGGAGGGAGAGAGGGAAAGGAGTGGGAGTAGGAGGGGAGGAGGGAGGGAGCTTTGATTGGGATGTAACTTGAAGAAATAAATAAATGTTGAAAAATATTATTAAGGTGCAGCTCAGTTGGCAGGAATGCTTGCCAAGTAAGTGTGACATCCTAGATATGATTCAATACCACATAGAATTAAATGTATTTTTATTTATATGAGATACTGACTTTTCTACTAATTCAGTATGCAGAAAATTTGATGGCTATGTCTCTAATGGTATGTGTTGACCATGATGTCATGTATGCCATAGAGAGCTCTAAGATGAAGCCAGGTTAAACCCTTCCGTTAGTGTCCTTTGCACATTCTTGTTTAGTCAGTTGCAAATTTCCCCCATTATTCTATAATTGAACCCTAACTTCTATTTATCCTTAAAGCAATGTGAAGTTTCCTGCAAAATCAAGATGTACTGTCTTTTTAGTATTCATTCCTGTCTGGTCTATCTTCATCTTGGAGCTTTGTTTCAACTATTTATCATAAAACAGTGAATAACCATTTAAAATGTAAATTAGATCATTCCCCTTTCTTGCTTTATGTTTCCTGCTGCACTGTGAAAAAAAGAATACATTACCACATCTTATTTCAATTTATCAAAAAATGGCAAACTACTCTTTTTTTTTATACTTTATTTTTGTATTTCTTTAAGTTACATCTCAGTCACAATCCCTTCCCTACTCCCCCTTCCTGTCCCACCCTTTCACCCTCTTCCCCCCAACAGCTCCCCCTTTCAGTCCAACAAATGGTTCCTTCTCTTATAACAGTAAATACTATACAAAACAACAGAAATAAATACGCCACATTTATGAGAGTTAAATTGCCCAGCATACATTCCCAATGTCCATTTCATACATATTTGGCCCCTGACTTTAACATTCTACTATCTAACCATCTCCATGAGTTTAAAGTTCTATATCTGACTCTTCTTTCATACTAACTTGCATCACTATTTTAAAAACATCTTCTTAGATCCAGAACACCCTCTTGATTCCTAAACAACTCAAAATTTAACTATGAGGCTCTAGCTATCTATTCTTCAACCACCTCAGAGACCTGAGAGGGATAAATATATCTGATTATGTAGGAAGTACAGGGCCTGCATCATCCAAAACTAAGAAATGACATATCAGTGGCTGCCTGGACAGTTCCTGTTTTCTCTCCATACGTTACAGCATCAATCTTCAGCCTTTTGGTCCCGTTTCTCTGACAGACATAGATTGTAGAGCAGGGATTATGAAGGATTTACCTCTTTTGGTACCAAAGCCTTAATGCTTTCATTCCCTTTGCCTAATACTCAACATCCTTTTTCCCACTCTCTCAATTAGCTGACTTCTTAAAATCTTCCATTCTCAATTTCAGTGTAAAGATATATGATGGTTTGAATAAGAAGAATGGCCCCCATAGGATAATATATTTGAATGTTTGGTTTCCAGTTGGTTGATGTTAGGAAGGTTTGGGAGGTGTCACTTTGTTGGAGGAGGTGTGTCATGAGGGACTAAGCTTCTAGGTTTTGAAATCCTGTGCCTGGCTCACTCTGTCTTACCTCTGCCTTGTAAGTCAAATACAAGTGCTCACCTGCTGCTACTGCTTTGCTCTAGTGCCTGCCATGCCTGCTCACCTGATGCTATGCTTCCCACCATCATGGAAATGGATTAACCTTCTCAAGCTGTAAGCAATCCCACAATTAAATGTTTTCTTTCATGAGTTACCTTGATCATGGTGTCTCTTCCCAGCAACAGAATAGTAGCTACGACATAGCCTAAGAGATATTTTCCATACCTTCCTTTCTTGCATAACAAGATAAGTTCTTTTTACATTCCTCTGCCTATCTTCCTCCAACCCTCTACTTCAACATCACAGCAATCTCTGTTTCTTTTACACGATTTGATAGAACTTAGAATAACTATATATTTTTCTGATTGCTTTTGATTCTCCTGATAGCATTTCCATTCTAAAAGACCTAAGATCATGGTCTCTATCCTACATTTGTAGTATCTCAAGCAATTTGTTGCCGATGTCAACACACACACACACACACACACACACACACACACACACACACGCACGCACGCACGCACACAAAACAGCTGTCACCTCAAAGGGAATACATGATAGTTCATTATGGAGCCAAATCTGACTGACCATAACCAGAGAAACATAACTCTAAGTCATCCCATGTTCCAAGTTTCAACATGGGAACAGCTTCATGGAGTTTTTTATAACAATGGAATGAACAAGGTTATGAATCAAGGTAATTTTCAAATATATTGGTGAAAAGCGAGACAGTTACAAGATGGAGAAATCTCTCCTATAGGCCTAAGATGCTACCTGATGACATTCTTAGTTTTGGATTGCTAGAAGCTAGTGATCTGTTAAAGTTAATAGACCACACAAGGTTTTTATTAATTAGTTGCTGCACTTTAGTTCCTACACAGATGTGGGAAAGGATTAACTATTGGGGTTGGGGGCTAAAGCTAGGCCCAGATAAATTAAGTAGGCTCCAGACCTATCAGAGTCCAATATTTCCACGTCACTATAGTTCTAATCACTCAATCAGTCCTAACCGATACAACATCTTTCAAGGAATTTTTTTTTCAGATTTCAATTTTTTTAATGTTTATTTATTACTTCAAGTTACATCTCCATCACAGTCCCCTCCCTTTCCCCCTCCAGGTCCCACCTTCCTACCATCTCCCCCTTCTCCCACCTATCCTACTCCTCTGGTGTGGGTGCCCCTACATATCTGCCCCCTCAGTTCAACAGTCATATGAGGGCTAAGAGCTTCCTCTTGCTATGGGGCCTACGTGGTAGCTCCACTAGGGCACAGTGTACCACTAACAGGTAACAAAGTTTATGTTTCTGTTCCTTTCAGTCTGTTGGTTGCAGGATAGTTATCTTGTACTATATGACTAAAAATTAGTTATAAGTGAATACATGCCATGTACATCTTTCTGAGTCTGGGTTTACTTACTTAGGATGAGCTTTTCTAGTTCCACCAATTTGGCCGCAAATTACATGATTTCCTTGTTTCTGATAGCTGAGTGGCATTCCATTGTGTAAATGTACTACAGTATTTTTATCCGTTCATCAGTTGAGGAATTTTTATTCATACTAGTATTTCAGTATTGATTTTATTATATTGATACAAAATTAAGGCTAACTCTTTTTAAGGTATTGATATATATATAATGCTCAAAAATGCAATATAAAGTTTTGGCCTTTTGATATCAACTATCACAAACTGTTCAGGATACTTAAGAAATCCAAACTAATAGTCATTCAAGCATGTCATTTTGTATGGTACTAGCGTAGTTAATCACAGATGTCTTCTAAGTTAATCATAAATCAAGTTGTTAAGAGACAAGCAACATTTGCTTATCCAGATGTACAGAGATAGATAGGTGGTCTTCAAAAACCTCAAGAGATCTGTAGAACATGGCATTAAAAATATAAAATGTTTTCTTAGCTTAAGATTTTTTGATATTGAGACATGTCAGCTTTTGACGGCACCCCCCATTCTACTCCAAGTAGATAATGAGCATTGCAGAATCTCCATTTGGAGTTGGTTGCATTAGTGGCAAGCTTATCACTAGGCAAGAAAAATCTATTGCTTCAACTGTAGACAGAATGCTGTCAGAAAAGGGCAAAACTTGGAAGCAGGTAAGTGGAAGACAGCCCAGCTCTGTCAAGACAGGGTAGGCAAGTCCTTCATAATTTCTGATTTAAAATTAATGTCTATCAGAGATACTGGGCCAAAAGGCTGAAGATAGATGCTCTAATGTATGGAGAGAAATTGGAAACTGTCCATGCAGCCAGTTGTCTGTCATTTCTTAGTTTTAAGAAGCTGATGACTCTGCACTTCCTGTATATTCAGATATATTTATCCTTCTCAGGTCTCTGATGTGGTTGAAGACTAGATAGTTATAGTCTCATAGGTAAGTTTTAAGTTTTTTAGGATTAAAAGGATGTTCTAGGTCTAAAAAGATGTTTTTAAATTGGTAACGCAACTTAGAATGGAAATTAAGTTAGGTATAGAACTTTAAACTCATTGAGATAAATATATAATAGAATATTAATATCAGTTGCCAAATACCTATGGACTAGACATTGGTAATGTATGTTATACCTTATAATTTTCATAATTGTGGCTTAATTATTCTTATTGTTTTGTATTGTATTCATGGTTTTAAGAAAAAGAACCTTTTATTGGACTTAAAGGGGGGAGCTGTTGGGAGAGAAAACATATATATATGAATTTTAAAAAAGAAAGCAGATAGGAGTGTGAGGAGGAAGAAGATAGTAGGGTGGGACCAGGAGGGGAAAAAGAGTGGACTATGATTGAGTTGTTACTTGAAGAAATAAATAAATGTTAAATAAATTATTTTCAATTAATTAAAATAAAAGATTATTTTTGTTTAATAAATAAAGCTTAATAAAGGTAGTGATATTCTTTAAATATCATTGAAGTATTTTTCTCTCAAGCATTTCTGTAATTCTTAAAGACCAATTTTGCTTTTTGACCACACTCTTTGCCCAGTACCATACAAGTAAGCCTATGTGGTCATCTTGAGTCATGTGAATTTTATGTCCGAAGGAACTTTATATATTTCCTAGCTTGAATTCTTATAGAAGTGAAAGTGACCATTAGAATAGATGAACTATTCATTGTTATTACACAGCCAATAATTTCCAGAGCCAAGGAAATCCAACCCTCAACTCCTAGTCCTGAGGTGGCTGTTTCCAACTTCAAACTAGCCTAATTCATAAGGGAAGCATCCCTTAACCTTGATGTAACAAATCACTTTTCCAGATCTCACTTACATATTTTGTATTATTTTCTCTATAGAACAGTATATAGAGGTAGATTTATTATTTCTATTTTAAAATTTGTTAAAAATTATCTCAGGCTTGTTTTGTTGAAAGAACTGAATAATTTCTTATGTTGGCACTTAACATCTTTAACTTGTATTAACTGACCTGCACACATTCCTAGTTCACTAGAGATGCATCTGAGAACATGCTCCCATTTTTCTACACAATGGCATTAGAAGAGAAATATTTCTTCAATTAATAAGTACAGCTTAATGCAGGCTCATCCTAGTGAGATAGATTTGGGACCTTTGCGAACATTACTTATTGTAGTGTAATTGGGAGAGTTTTTGCATTTTGTTTTTTTAGTTCCTACTGTCATGAAGGTTATTATCTGACCATCAGCAATCATTTCCCTGTCTGCCACTTAGTGTACTGCATACCTCTCTACCCTTTAATTCTTCTACTTCACCCAGGGCTACAGAAAGTGATTAACTACTTTGCCCAGTGACTCATACTAAGGGAACTCTCAATAATACTTTTGAATGAATAAATAATGAATGAGTGAGTGAGTGAGTGAGTGAAAGAATGAATAATAAATAAGTGTTGGATCATCAAACATAGAAATGCCTGGCCACTGAGTTCAGGGAGTTTCTTGTGGACCTATAGAGTGCTGTGTGGGTGTGTCCAAACCTTACCACTTTGAGGCTGGGCAGGAGACGAGTGACTTCTTAGTTACAGATGTGGACCTGTGCTGGGTGGGAAAACATAACCCACACCAAAAAGACAACTATGTGACATATAGCAGATGTGCCATCATAGAGAACTCAAATGGAGACTGTGCTTGGCTTCAGTTGCGTGTTTAAGAAAAGCTTTCCTTTCCACTTTAGTGTGCCTCTCCAATCCTCATCTATTTCACTCTCTATGATATCCAGAAGAAAGTCACATTGAATGTTATCGTCATTATTCCACAGGCAAGTGTATCAGTGAACAAAGATGAGAATTTATTTCAAAGTATTATTTACCACATAATGACGAGTTGTTTCCAGAGGCTTTGTGTGTATAGAACAGGATGCTGCTACCTCATGTCTGAGCTTCCAGGCTTCTTGCTTCTCCAGCTAGGAAGCCAAGATTAGATCTGCAGGAGAATGAAGAAGCAGTCAACAGCAGTAAGAGTTTTTTGTTTTTTTTTTCCGATATATGGACATGGATCCTAGGGGACCTGGGATGTATCACTGTACTAAATTGCTTTGCATAGGCAAGGCTCTGGGTTCTATGCCCAACACTGACAAATAACAAACAAACAAACTCAAATGTTCATCTCTACATTTGCAAAATCATCATTTAAAAAAATGAGCCAGTCATGTTAGTACTTGTCTATAATCCCAGCATTCAGGAGTCAGAGGCAAGATGTTTGTGAGTTGGAGGCCTGCCTGGACTACATAGTGTGTTCCATCTCATCCAAGATGATACAGAGAAATTCTTTTACAAACACACACACACACACAAGTACAAAAAGAGAAAGACGGAAATAAATAAATAAATGAGTGAATGAATGAATGAATGTGGGGGGATTCAGACTTGAGAAGTGAGATTCTGTTTTGTATAGTTGTAATGGAATTTGACCCAATGGTCCAGTTTATTCATTTCTCAATTACAGTTGTGGATCAGGAGCTCTGTGGGATGGAAATATTCTCCTCTTACATATGCAAAACCTCCTAAGAGTTCCTAGCCTCAGGAAGTTATGCAATAATTCTCCCTTTTCTGTCATTTCTTTCTCTTATTTCCCTCCCTGTCTTCTCTCTTTTTTTTTTTACATTTATTTATTAATTCAAGTTACATCTCCATCACAGTCCCCTCTTTCCACCTCTCCCAGTCCCACTCTCCCACTCTTTACCCCCTCTTCTACCTATCCTACCCCTCAGTTTATCAGTCACATGAGGGTTAAGAGCTTCCTCTTACACTGGGGACCTACATGTCAGTTCCACTAGGGTAAAGTTTCCCACTAACAGGTAACAAAGTCCATGTTCCTGTTCCTTTAGGCTTGATAATTGTAGAATAGTTATCCTGTACTATATGGCTAAAATCCAGTTATAAGTGAATACATGCCTTATGTATCTTTCTGGGACTGGGTTGGCTCACTCAGGATAAGCTTTTCTAGTTCCATTCATTTGGTTGCAAATTGCATGACTTCCTTGTTTCTGATGGCTGAGTTAAATTATTCCAATGTGTAAGTGTACCACAGTTTTGGTTTTGTTTTTTTTTTTTTTTTCAATCCTTCGACTGAGGGACATCTGGGTTGTTTCCAAACATCTGGGTTGTTTCCAGTTTCTAACTATTACAAATAAAGCTACTGTGAACATAGTTGAAGAGATATCCTTGTGGTTTGGTGAGGAATCTTTTGGGTAGATGCCCAGGAGTAATTTGGCTGGGTCTTGGGGTAGAGCTATTCCAAGTTTTCGAATATATCACCAGACTGGTTTCCATAGTGGTTGTACAAGTTTGCACTCCCACCAGCAATGGAGGAGTGTTCCCCTTTCTCCATAACCTTGCTAGCATGTGCTGTCATGTGAGTTTTTGATCGTAGCCATTCTGACAGGTGTGAGATAGAATCTCAGAATAGTCTTGTGTTGCATTTCTCTGCTGATTAAGGATGTTGAACATTTCTTCAAGTGTCTCTCGGCCATTAGAGGCTCCTCTTTGAAATAAAAATGGTAACTGCCATTTAAATGCTTAGGTGTAGTCAGATAAGAGTGCAAAACATGGACACAATTCTTTGGAATCAGTACCAGCTCCTTCTGGATGCCTAGTACCTTGGACAAGGTATTTCTTCCTACTTCAGATTCTTTACCCATAAGAAAGAGGTTAAGAACTCTATTTCTTTGTCTATAAGGATCAAGTAAACTAGTAATTGTGAACTCATAAGTCATGCTGTAGTAAGGCTAATTGATTATTAGGCATTATTATACTTCTATTACTCTATATAGGATATTATGCTAAGCATTTTTGGAAGCATTATCCCAGTTAATTCTCAACATAACCCAAGGAGTTGTAGTCATTATGTTCATCTTAGAGCCTAATGACTTGGAAATTAGTGAACTGAAATCTCTACTCAGGATATGGCGTAGGATTATGTTGGGTAAATAATTTAATTAGCCATATATTTTTTTACAGGAGTATATACCAGTGTAGGACCATGGTCAGCTAATACCTGAGCAGCTGCCAGTAACCCTGTGCCACTTAAAACATTTCCTTAAAGCACTTTGTGTTTAAAGAATTGAATTGGCTTCTTGATAATATGTTTCCTTGATAGGTACAAAAAAAACTTTTTCATTATATTACTATACACCTTTGTGTATAGTAATCCATAATTTTGTTTAACATTTTAGTTATAAGTGTTCTTAATACCATTATACTGTTAATTTACTCATAACATGAATATGTATAATAGTATATGCCATAATTGTGCATATATTTGTGACTCTAATTTTCATATAGTTTCAGATTCTATAATTAGAATAATTAATAACAACATTTCTCCTTGAAAAGTGAAGAGACAAGTTTCCAATTTACTTCAAGTAGGCTTTTAAACACTCTAAATATTGATTTTTATGGCAAACAATTGTGGGCAGGTGAACTGTTACCCCAATCAGAACATGACATATTACAACTTTCTTACTCCCATATCATTCCTCCCCAGCGGGTGACAAAGATGTACTTTACATGCCAATTATGATGAAGAGCTTTCAAGAGAATAACCTAATAACTTTAAATCCTAGCCTATCGAACTGATAGCTTTATAAATGTTGTTTGGGGCTTCCCTCCAGTGAATTAAGCTGTTTTATAACAGTTCAGATCTGCGGAACAGAAGACCTAGGCTATTCATCATCTTAAGTTGTGTATGATTATAATTTATACATAAGTAACTGCAAATTGTTCATGGTACAATTAACTCCTTTAACAAAATCCAGTTACCTGCCTGCTGTAGGAAAACTGGCATTGTCTTGGCAAGTGTCCCTAGTACTAGTATTCTAATGGAAGCAATAGGTGGTATATAGGTTTATTCTTCTCTATATATTGACATAGAACTTGAGGAAGGAGAGGAGGAGCAAGTGCAGCAATGCTTCTGAGCTCATGCAAATAGAAGAGGACAGAGGCACAAACATAAAGATAAAGAACGAGAAAAAATAGAGGTGATAAAGAGAATTGAATATAAAAGCCACACCATTTTGTCCTTCTTTTCACCTTAAATAGCATGTATATCTTTTAGGATAGAGTAATTAAAGCTGGAAGTGTAACTCAGTGGCAGAGCACTTTCCTAGTGTATGTTCAACCCCCAATATCACAAAGGAAAGTATAAAATCCGCTCTGAGGGTAATTTCAGTAACCATAGTCACTCATGTCAGTCACCATGACTTGTACAATGAAACTGTCTGATGGAGCACAGCAGCTGATGAGATAACCTGATGAAAATCTTCGTCCTTGTGGCTGCTTCAGTCAGCATCGTCTAAAGTCTTAACTGTGACCCATCAGCTACTTTAAGGATGGAGGTGGCTTGTGGTGGTAATGGGAGAAAATTGACAACATTTGAAATGCTGAGGGCTTTGTCAACCCTGTGTTTGTTCCCTAAATTCACTTCTTGAATTTGCTGTAATTTTCAAATGTTCATTGTTTGAAATATTTAAAAGAAATAAGCCTTTTCTTCATAGCTAAATTGTAGAATGAGCACTTAATCAGATCAAGAGCCAGGAGTTTGGTAGATGGCCCGCTTTGTGACTGGTTTGATTGGTTTTTAATTAGACAAGCTGCTGAAATAGGCAAACTTTTGTTTCTGAGCAATAAAATGTTGATGGATGGCTGTTTGGGTAAATAATTTGTGAATATTTAGATCAATTAAAACTTAATCAGTGAGCATTTGGGGTGTCAAAATTGAAAACATTTACAATGCAATTCTTGGATCTTCAACGTAAGAATAAAATTTTTGTTTTTACTTGACTTGTTAGAACTCCATCCAAAACTTGCTGAGTTTCTAGGAAAGTGTTCTCATAAAAGCTCATACTTTCAGCCACCAAGTACAATAGTGGAGACATTGATGGTGACAACCGGTATTCAGTAATGTGAACCTTAACAATTTAATGTACAAACAGATGCTAGTTGATGGTAATTATTGTCTATTAGATTTATCCGCTTTCAGACTTTTACAGTTGTGTTTGAGATCTGTCAAATAGAAAATAGTACTTTATGACTTAAGAAAATTTGCAAAGTATTATTTTTTTAATATCAGAGACATTCTAAGAACACAACATATATAAAAATAGATTACCAATGGAAAATCAAACATGTTTGCTCAGATGTGTCTTTTTAAAAGTTAATGAAATTATAGTCAGTTCATTCTCTGTGAGGGGTGGAACATAAATAGGAACATGAGAAGGTAACAGAACATATCGGACATAAAAGAAAAAGGAGTGACTATTTTAGAGAAGAACCAGCAAGAGAGAGGCAAAATGGAGAAGAAGCATGAAGAATATGATCAAGTCTAATGATAAATATAAATAAATAAATAAATAAAGGAAATGTCACAGTGAAACTATACTAAAACATAACTTTAAAGTCAGTTGTTAGAAGCAATGAATTTACTAAAATATGTATTGTTTGATATTATGATCTAATAATTTAGCCAATACTGTTAAATAATTTTAATTGGGTAATGATAGTTATTATTTAAATCTCAGTTGTAAACCGTATAGTTTTCTAACCAGAGAAAAGGGAAACAAATGTCAATCTACACTAACTAGACTGCTCCTTTTCAGACACAAGTGTATACAGAGACTTCCTTGACCATCTTTAGTATGTTGCATGATAACTCTGCTGATGAGATATTTACTTTCTCTCCAAAGTACATATGTTAAAATCCTAATTCCCCAAAGTAGGGATAGTTGCCTCATAAAATCTTTTCTGAGAGCATCTTTGCTCTTGTTCCTTAAAAATAGCATGGTCCAAAAATTAAGACGTAGGCTCTAGCTAGATACCCAATCCCCTCACACTTTGACCTTGAATGTCATAGCATCCCAATTCGTGAGGATTACATTTCTATTGTTTTTAGGCTAACCACTCACTCTAAAGTACTGTGTTACAGCAACAATTATAGACTAGGACGATGAACCCCAAAATATATGTGTATTTGCAAATTGTGAACTTGATCCTATCTTTTTAAGTCTTTTCAGTTATAATTGAAGATCTAGAGATGAGATCATCTAGAACAACCTAGGTGAATTATAAATCCACATAAGAGGATTTACAAAGACGAGACATTATGACCGTAGATTATGCGAATGGTGCAGTCAGGGGCGGCGGTCATGATCATTTACAGCCTACAGAAGCTAGGTGAAGCAAAGAAGTCTCCCCTGGGCTTTTAGCATGAGCACAGCTTTTCTGACATACTCATTTTGTATTTCTGGCCTCTAGTGATTTGAAAGAAGAAAAAAGACTCCCTTAAGATGCCATATTTTGGGTGGTAGTTTCAGAATAGTATATATATATAAGCTGTTTCCTCTCCTTTGCTGATGCTGATTGAGGAATGACAAAGCACTCTGGGCAATTAAAATAGTGTGATACTTTTGTTACTTAGCTCTACTAATGTGATAGTAATAGTCTCAGTAAAACAGGGATTTATCTGTGGATATTTTGCATAACACTCTGCATTTATCACAGAGAGCATAACAGAACTTTGAACTTATATAATAGTATTATTTGACCAATAATGACAATAGTCATTGCAGAAATTCAAAAATAACCGTTTGGTTTCCCCAGCATGTTTCAATCTCACGCTTGGACCAGAATTGGCCCTCACTTCAGAGGACAATAATTTGAAGTGATTCAGAGGAGATTGTTAGCCCTGGGTCTCTCTCTCTGGATTTCTTGCTTTTTCTAGGTCATTCTCCCTGAATTTGACCCCTTTGTCTGGCACTCTAAACCCCCAGAAACTGGCTATTATCCCATTTAGAGTGTGTGACCTACCTGCAGCTGTAACAGTTCTGGTGTACTCTCTCAGGCATTGTTATCACTCATGCTGTGACATTTTGAGCCCCAGAAAGCCCCTGCGGTAGCAAGGGTTAGCTACTACCCTCTTCTCTATCAGCATCTTTTCCTGAGTGAGCTGTAATGTGAGAGAGTCATTTACCTCTGAGCTGACAAGTATTTTTTATGCAACACACCAACTAGTTTTTATTTCCCAACTACAATATATAGTCCCTTTAGGGTTCAGAGGTTAAATCTCAGTTTCAAAGACATTATGAAAAGATGTGTATCTGTTTTCAGTGTGCTCAATTATTCTATCAGAGAATTTTCCAGTGATTGATTTCTGTCTTAGCCTTTAAACCTCTAGTGAATGACACTGTGGACTAGCAATTTATCCCTGAAATGTGTATTTAGAGTACATACTAATTATGATTGGAGTGTTAATTTGCTTTAACATCTGCATTGTTTTATATTCTTAGAATTTTTAGGTAGTTCATTTTCTCATAGCATCTACATTTTTCTCCTAAATGGAAGGAAGGGATTCCTGTGCAAAGAGCAATCTGTTAGCTTGGTCTCATAAAAGTTAGATTTACTGTCCTATAAAGACCCTCATTTAAAAGCCCTGGAAGAAGAATATATGATGAGGTCTGAGCATTATCAAATAGACTTTGAATGCCACTGACTGCTTTCTCTTACTTTCTTCAAGCTTCACTAGAGTTACAGAAAGCAGATGGGTATGTGGTCACATGCCTTTAATCCCAGCACTCAAGAGACAGAGACAAGTGGATCTCAGTGAATTCCAGGCTAGCTAGGGCTACATAATGAGGTGGGGAGAAGATAAAGAAAAGCAGATTTACACAAAGCTATAATTGGAAGCTATCAATATTTGTGGAATGATGAATGAAAATAAGAGAGACCAGAATTGCCTCTTAACACACAGCCACATTGCCTTGAATGAAGAAATGCTTTCTTTACATTTCTAAAATTGAGTTATTTCCTAATAAGTCATATATGCACTATTTATCTTTCATACATATAATTCCCTAATTTGAGATATATCAGTCAATGATTTCTATGTTCACTAAGTAATTAACCCATCCTCTTTGTCCATCTTCAAATGGTTTGCATCACACTAGCTAGCAATCCTATAGCTATTAACTCTGTTCCTCTTACCTGCTGATAGTCGCCATTTCATTTTCTATCTCAAATGACTTTTCCTATTTTGAACATTGCAGAGAAGTAGAGCCGTTTGGATTTTTCATCTAACACATCTAAATACTACTGTATTTTCTTATCTGTCGTATCCTCAAGTGTTCTCCCATCAATCAATCTATCACTATAGGTAAACAGTGTAGGCTGATAGGTGTTCTCACCTGTCTGTATGCAGAATCATCCAGAGCCATTGTCATTTAAATAGGAAGTATTCCCCCAAAGCCTCCTACTGAAGGCTTTGTCCTCACTTAATAGATCCCAACCTTGGATCAAGAGGGCTCTCACCTGATAATAGATGATTCCACTGACAGATTCATCATTTGATGGCATCATTGCAAAAGCTAGAGCTGTGAAAAAAAGTGGACCTAGGGAGAAGTAAGTCACAGGGAGCTGAACTTCCACAGGTATACCTTATTCCTTACTTCTTCCTGTCTCTTTCCCCTCAATGCTCCCTGGCCAACATAAGGCAAACAGCCTCAAACTTACAGTCCTATCTCCCTTATATGTTCCTTCACCTGAACCCCAAAGACATAGATCTGGATACTGTTGGGTTGAAACTTTTACAATTGTGAGCCAAAATAAACCTTTCCACTTTGCAAATTGCTACTCCTGGGTATTTGTCAAGGATTGGAGAGCTAGTATATGAGGATGATTTTGTATTTGATTTAATGTTAAGCATGTTGTCCAATCCCTAGCAGATGTTAATAGGTTTTGAGTACACCTTGAAGTCTCTCTCTGGATTAACTTCTTTTAGGAAACTGAGGAACCGACATAAAATTCAATATTGTAATCACAATCTGATGTTTTTTATAAGTTTGCTCTTTGGGGTTGGCAAGATGGCTTAGCAGGATTTTATTCAGAGCTCTATTGTCCTGAATTTGAACCACAGATTCCATAACATGGTAGGAGAGAACCAGCTCCCTAGATCTATCCTCCGATATCCTCAAGCATGGCATATGCTCATACAAGCACTCAGAAATACACATATATGAACACACACGCTTACATATACTAAATAAATAAATTAGTAGAATTCTGTTTCTTTGGTAGTTTGGGGCTGAAGCTTATACCTAGAAACTCATGAGGGTTAAGCAAGTACACCATACACATCTCTGAAATCTGAGATTTTGAATATGTAATTGCTATTAATTAACAATTTGACATTTTATATGTTTTATACACCTCTCTGAAATGTGAGATTTTGAATATGTAATTACTTTTTGAGTATGCAATTACTAATAATTAACTGCCAGTGCTGTTCATAATTTATTTTTTTATATCTATGAAATATTAAGTATCTTTGAAAGATAGTAGGCATTTGCAACTATTTGGGCAAATGCTTTGTACATTGAATTGTCAATATTTAGAGTAGAGGTTTATCTTACTTATTTCTTCCCATATACTACTGAATACTAGTTAGGTAGAACATTTTGTGTTGCATGTGAGGAACACATCAGTGGATTAGACAGATATGAAGTTTTCATCTAGTAGGGAAAGGGGAGATTGAGCAACCTCCAGTGTGTGGAATGTTAGGAAGATTCAGAGTTCTAGTTTCCAGCACACATTCCAGAATAAGGTGGAGTTTGTGTAACAGACAGTTTTGACAGATGTTAGACTGATAGAAAGTGGAGCAGAAAGAGCAAAGATTATAAAGAGAGGACCAGAACTTCTCATGTAACATTTATATTTCACAGTTTTCTGAGTGTGTACTGTATAGATCAGACCTACTTCCTCATCTTGCACAGTTCATTTTCAAGGAGGAGAAAAAAAAGTCATGTGAGTAATCATCCAAAAAAAAAAAAAAAACAATCTTTAGGTGCAATTAACACTGAGAAAGTAGCCATGGGTCAAAATATGTGTGGTAAAAGCATCACATGGTGGAAGAGATTACTAAGGAAAACCTCTCTGAAGGAATGACTATAATTATGATCGGAAAGGTAAGCAGGAAAGAATTTTCTGATAAAAAAAATCACAATGTATGCAAATGTGCTGTGGTGGCATAGAAAATGCAAGGGTTCAGAACAGATCTGCCCGCAGGGCTACAGTGCACAAAGACAAGGCAAAGGCAGCAGAATGTAAGATGGAGGTGGTGAGTAAAGGAAGTGTTGAGCATTTGTTTGTCTTACTGGAATATTTCCCAGGGTCACTGATTGTGGTTAAGCATGCTGCTTGTCCACTTCCATAAAATATTATGCTGGTTTTGAAATCTACTGGCACTGTGCAAAATACAAACTTTCTATGAGTATACTCACCAGGCTATTAGATTTCAGTGTCTGTCCTCCTGACCACTGTGCTTTCTCTGCCAATAGCCACTTCTACTACACATCTCCTGCAAAGGGAACATTTTGTCTAAGGAACTCAAACCTAGATTGGGAGTTCAATGATAATAAAATAGCCAATTTCAATTTTCCAGCACCTTATTACTGTGCAAGTCACACTTGTATCTGCAGATGACCAGGGAAAACTATTTTGTTTTTATTTGTTTGTTTTGTTTTTCCATTAGTTTGTGTATTTGTTTATTACATTCCAATCGCAAACCCACACCCACCTCTCCTCCCAGTCCCATCCTCCCACCCACTCCCCCCACTACCTCCCTGACACCCAGTACCAACTCACTCTGACACATCAAATTGCATCAGTACTAAGTGCCTCCTCTTTCACTGAAGCAAAACAAGGCAGCTCTGCTAGGAAAACAGAGGGAGGCAACAGAGTCCAAGTCAGAGACAGTCTCTCCTCCAGTTGTTATGGGATCCACTTGAAGATTATCAACTTCATATATGTTGGGGTCTAGGACCAGTCTATGCTTGCTCAGCCCCCAATGAGCACTCTGGGCCCAGATTAGTTGGCTATGTAGATCTTATTGTGGTGTTCCTGATTCCTCCAGCTCCCTCAATCCTTCCCCTAACTCTTCCACATAACTCCCTGAGTTCTGTCTAATGTTTGGTTGTGGGTCTCTGCATCTGTTTCCATCAGATGCTGGGTAAATCCTCTAGGATGACAGTTATGGTAGGTTCCTTTCTGCAAGGATAGCAGAGTATCATTAATAGTGTTAGGGGTTACCATGAAGTGGGTCTCAAGGGGGGGGCCAGCCATTGGTTGGCCATTGCCTCAGTCTCTGTTCCATTTTTTATCCATGCATATCTTGTAGACAGGACAAATTTTGGGTAGAGAGCCTTTGTGGGAGGAAACCTCTATTTTGCTTCCTTGCTAGTAAGTGGCTGGGCTGAGGCAGATGAGCATAGGGTTTAACATCCTTACTCCAATTATCATTGCTCAGTTTCTGTTCAGGGATGTTCAGGGATGGGAATGTGAGATCAGAGATGCTCATAGGGCCAGGAAAAGGTGCTTAGGAGACCCATGCTTCTGGATGGAATTCAAGGTCCTTTCAAGGCTGAAGGCCATTTCTCATAGCTCTCTTTCACATAGTCTCAAATGGGTACATGAAAATCAGAAAATCTATGTTAAGATGTACCAGAGTTTTTTAATCCATTCCTCAGATGACGAAATCCTTCAATTTGCAGCCAAATGGATGGAACTAGAGAAGCTCATCCTGAGTGAGCTAACCCAGACTTAGAAGTATGCATATGTTCAGCCTTTGGGTCCTGTTTCTCTGACAGACATTTGTTGTAGAGCAGGGATTATGAAGGACTTACCTACCCTGTCTTGGCAGAGTTAGGCTGTCGACTTCCCTGCTTCCAAATGTATGGAGAGAAAATGGGAACTGTCCAGGCAGTCATTGGTATGTTCTTTCTTAGTTTTGGAAGCTGCAGGCTCTGCACTTCCTATATAAGCAAATATATTTATCCCTCTCAGGTCTCTGAGGTGGTTGAAGAATAGACAGCTAGAGTCTCATAGTTAAATTTTGAACTGTTTAGGAATCAAGAGGGTGTTATAGATCTAAGAAGATACTCTTAAAAGTGTGTTGCAAGATAGTATGAATGTTGAGTCACATATAGACCTTTAAACTCATGGAGTTGGTTAGATAGTAGAATGTTAAAGTCAGGGGCCTAATATGTATAAACTGGACATTGGGAAGGTATACTGGGCCAATTTACTCTCATAAATGTGGCATATTTATATCTATTGTTTTGTATAATACTTACTGTTATAAGAGAAGGAACCAGCTGTTGGACTGAAAGGGGAAACTTCTGGGGGGAAGAGGGTGGAAGGTCGGGATAGGAAGGGGGAATAGGGAGGGGTTTGTTACTGAGATGTAACTTGAAGAAAAAAAAATAAAGTATTTAAAAAAAATGAAGTATGCATATGGCATCTATTCACTCATAATCGAATTATAGCCATATAGTACAAGATAACTATACTACAACCAATGCACCAAAGGGAACAGGAACATAGATTTTGTTTCCTATCAATGAGATACCTTGCCATAGTGGTACTGCCTTGTAGGCCCCCAGTGTATGAGGAGGTCTTGGCCCTCATATGACTGATGAACTGGGGTGGGGGACTGTTATGTAGGGATCCACTCCAGAGGAGTGGGATGGAAGCGATACGGGGTAGAGGGTGGGAAGGTGGGACTGGGAGGGGTGGAAAGAGGACACTGCGATGGAGATGTAACCTGAATAAATAAATATTGAAAAAAAATTTATGTTAAGTATCTGGTGTACAGGGGCAAAAGGAGTCTTTGTGTATTCCTAGATTTAGGCTTTTAGTCAAGTAATATAACAGCTTCATTTGAGCTTTTAAATTTTAATATTTTTTCATTATTAATAATCTGTTAAATGTGGTTATCTATAGTTAGGCATTATCCTGTAAGGTAAAGTTTATTGGCCATTGAGTAGCAGCATGCCGGTTTCTGCTTCTGTCTCCTGGCCTTTGTTTATAAAACAGGGTTCCTCAGATAGCATTCTGCAGCTTGATATATCCAATTCCACCAAGAAACCCAAGTCCTTTCCTTTATTACACATTTTAATTGAAATAGAATGACACCACGTTCCCCGTTCCCTTTACTCCTTCTAGCCCCTCCCAAATCCCTTCTCTCCAACTTCTTCCACGTCCTACTCTCAAATTGATATCCTCTTTTTCTTTGTTATTAGGTACACACACACACACACACACACATATATGTACATTTATAAGCATGCATAAAATATAAATATAATCTTCTGATTCCATTGTTGTTGTTTTGTGTATATGATTTCAGCATTGACCACATTGTGTTGAATAACCAACTAGGGGGTTTATCCCTGAGAGAAGATAATTCTGCATCTCTCAGAAGTCATTAGTTGCCTATAGTTCTTTGACTAAGGGTTTCCTGTGAGATATCTTCTCTTTTACATTAGCATATCCATTGATAATGCTATTGTTCTGGTCTTGCTTATGCAGCTATTTCTAGAAGAGACTCTCTATAGATACCAACCATATTCAGTGCAAGGAAGGAAAAATCACAAAGTTTAAAAAGAAGGAACATTTTGTGATCTTAGAGATTTGGGCAGTAAACGTTATAACCTGCCAGAATTTTATTGCCTGTTCACAGCTTTCCCAAAATGTTTTAATTTTCTTGAGAAAGCATCCTTCAACACCAGTTCTTCTAAACCCATTATAGTTCAAAGTCATAGCAGGGTTTGTTTTAGATTTTTGGTTCCAATTTTGGATATTGCTTGTTCTTGCCACCCTGATTAAAGCAGCTTTCCCTAATGAGTATCTTTCTCTGTGAGGTTTCCCATCACATCCTTATTGATTACAATCTATAGTTTTATCTGCTGTTCACCATGCTGCTTGTCAACCCCACTGTAGAGAGTTTTACTGTTTTCTACACATTTTTATTGAATGAACAGATGACCATGTCACTTTGCATAGAAGCCAGAATTACCAAGGGAAGCTACCACACCTTAAAATTCTCACACCTTAAAATTCTACCACCTTAAAATAAATGCAGGATGGAATCTGAGTCAGAGATGCTCTTATTTCAGAAGAGCTATTGATGTGGAAGGATAGGGAAGGATAGCATCCAGGGCCACATTGCCTTTACTATTACTGATAAATTGACCAAAGGGATGTAGACACAGCCATGGACAAATGTCCTTTATTCATACTGACTGCTACCAAGTGATTAGTTGATAGAATAGATACATTATGTGAATGAAAATGGAAGTTTGTGAAATTGTCCTCTACTGCCCTGTTGCTTTTCAATTTGTTTTTCCATTAACACACGATAGAAATAATGAGTGCCCAAAGTACTCTAGTGGCCCAGTGTAGACACTTGTCTTCCTCCTTGAGAGGTGCATACAAAAATCCCAGGAATGGATTCTATGCTCTTATGCCTCTTGTTTGCTTTTTGGTTTGAATCTAACAGTGACAAGAAGTGGTCCCAACTGGAAGTTCATCGTTGACAGCAACTATGGTTTCCTTATCCTGAGCTTCGAACAACTAATCCATTGCACCGTAGACAGCAAATGCTCAAAAAACGTTTCTCATGCTATGTAGGTTTCTTCCTCCATAATAATTTTAAAGTGACTACAAGAAAGAATTTAAAATATTTTACACTATCAGTGAGTATGTATTAGTTGCTGTTTTCCAACCAAAAGGCAAAGCTACAAAACATTTGCATTTTAAATTAACATTTTTATATGACTGTAACCTAGATACAAGGTCAAGGAGAAACACTTATAGATGAATACATGCATTGTATCTGTGGTGTCTTTGAATTCATTACTATGAGTGTCATTGCCATTTCCTGATGGACATTAAGCATCACAAATGTACCCTTCACTTGACCAGGTGGCCTCCATTGCCTCTAAATGAATGGGAAATCTGGGAATACAAATTATAGTCGTCTCATAAACATCTTCCTCTTAACCTTGGCAGTCATGTAAAATAGTGCATTTTAAGCTTATTTTGAAGGTTAAGCAGGAAATCTTGTCTTGAATAATTAATGTATCAACAAAAATCCCATATTGCTACTGTTAGCAGGTTAGTGATTTGGTTAATTGATTCAATTGAAAATTTGTTAGCTATAAATTGTCTTTTGGCTGAAATTATGTTTGTAGATATCATTATGTGAAAATTGATGAGGTGTTTACCATCTAGTTCAGCCAGCTGTCAAGAGCTCTTGAAATAAATGTGGAGGATCATAGGAGCTGATCCTCCAAAGGCTTTCAAATAGCCCGATCATCTTCTCCAACTGCTTCATAATGGCACAAGGGATTTGAAAGCTTAAGAATCTGGCACCCTTTTCATAAAATGTACCTTGATTCTTTATGCTACTGCTTCAGTTTTTTTTGGTGGTCTATGCCTTGACAACACATCTAATTGCTAGACTGACTGCACTATTTTGCTGTTTAGAAAATGCTTCCGAATCGATTTCATCATTTAGCCATTACAAAGACCATCTTCCTCTTTTTTTTTACTGTATTTTACAGATGAACACCTTGTATCTCAGAGACAGGATAGGACTTCTGCAAGCCCATAATATTCATGGTCAAAGCTAGGACTCAGAGCTCAGATTTGAACTTCAAGTCCTCATTCCTATTTACCACATCACATCACCATTGCCATTAGGAATGAGTTCCATTCAGAGACGAAGGAATAGATCTTTACTAATGGAGTATCTGACATCTTCATGATGTTGAAAAACATTTGGACCAGTCCGGGGGTGCAGAACCCTCATTTAAATACAGTTTTGCTCCCATGGTGAATCTTCTAACATGCAACATTGTATGAATTGTGTACTGCTTTTTAAAATTATTATTATTAAGATTGAATTCAGTCGGTTGTAAGGGTTGTGTTCCTCAAACCTGTTGAGGGAAGGTCCAATATCATTGCTTCTGATAGGTTGAATTCAATGCTGAGATCTGATTACTGCCCCTTCTGAGGCATTCTCTTGATTGGCTATTAAAAGTTGCTTATGGCCAATTAGCTGGTCAGAAAGAATATAGGAGGGCAGGACTTCCTGAGATTAGATAGGAACCCTGGGCACACACAGAGATTCTCTCTTTTTCCTCTGGGAGTCACAGAAGGAGACAGATGTCTGGAGAATGCTGGAAGGTAATCAAAGGCACATGGCGGTTTGGGATTAGGTGATCTAGGTTAACTTAGAGTAGCTAATTGAGAGTCTGCCCAGCTAAGGGCTAAGTATTAAAACATTAAAAGGTCTTGGTGTATTTAATTATTGGGGAAAAGACTGCGGCAGCTTATAGGCCCTCAGTCCAAGCAGTCCTGGGCCACTCGACTTCCAGACTCCCAGACTCCCAGATTCCCGGACTCCCCTTGAGCCCAGGCCAAGCTCCCGCCAAGCTGCTGGTAATTCTACTGGCCTAATATAACAACTTATATTAATTAACAGAGTTTAGGTTATAGGTGGTGTAGGCCACCCTTGGTCCCCGGGACTCTTTCTCCAGGATAAGTTAGACAACCAGTTAAGGCACATAGGCCAGCCCGCCCCCACCCTCTGTCAAGCTGCCGGCTACTCTGCCAGCCTAATTTTACAGTTTATATTTACTAATAACTACAATAATTAATTAATTTTCAATTTCACATACCATTGTACTGATCTCTTTTTCTTATATTTTTTAAGGATGACCAGTTTTGTCCTTTATAAACTAAGAGAAGATTGGAATTATAAAGTTCAATTGGGGGGGGGGGTTGAGAGAATACTCAGAGGAGAAGAGTATTGATTTCTCTTCCAGAGATCTGAGTTTAGTTCACAGCAGCTATGTCATGCAGATTACAACTACCTGTATCTCCTGCTTCAGGCCATATCTGCATACACACACACACACACACACACACACACACACACATACACAGAGAGAGAGAGAGAGAGAGAGAGAGAGAGAGAGAGAGAGAGAGTTTAAGAGTCTGTTAGCTGTGGCAAGGAATGTGGCTTAGAGTTTGCAGACCTTATCTAGTTTGTTCAAGGCTCTATGTTTGATTCCTAGTGCTGAAAAGAAATGCTATTTGTCTGTTAAGTCAGAAAGTCTATAAACCATGTGTTTGAAGAGCAAAGCATCTGATAGAATAGAAGTCTGGACAAAATGATCTTTACCTGCCACCTGGGCTCATAGAAATCGTGAGCAGGGTCAAAAGTCTGCAGCAAGCAGAAGCAAGGAAGCATTCTCCACAATCAGTGTCAACCTTTTAGGTAGTCCCTAGGAACCATACCTTGTTCCTCTGTTTTGAAGCATTCTCCACAGTGAATGTCAACCTTTTAGGTAGTCACTAGGAACCACACCTTGTTCCTCTGTTTCCTGATCTAATTTCTATTTCCTTGACTAGGTTAACATATCTTGTTACTGGGGAACTAGTAAAAAGTTTCCCTTCCATCTCCTTCCATTTATCTGGGTGTTTGAACGCTACAGTCATTTAGGACAAAGCAGCAGTTGCTTGATGTCCACACACACTTTTCTTCCCTTGAACCCAAATGCACCTTCTCCCTTTATCACAAAAGAGTAAGTATGATGTAACACCTCTTCTCATTCCCCCTCTGAATAACAAATGAGATTTTTGAAAGCCACAAGTTTTTGAAAAGCAATGTCACTTCAGCCTGCCTTTTCTGAGTGACTACTGTGCAGGGTTCATCATTGCACTGGCCCATGAGATTAAGGACAATAATCAACAGAAACTGTCTAGGGTTAGAGCTGATCAGTGGACCAGCTTGAAAGAGAAATGTAAAAGTATTAGGTAGCCAGGAACCACAAGTGGAAAAGCTGATATATTATGAATAGTAAGAATTTAAAAGCAGCATTTGAATGATAAAGTATCCAGAGGTAGTATTCTGGTTATATCCAATATGCACAGAAAATACCAAATACAAGAAATGATGCCAAGGCTTACAGACTGTGCTTATGAATATTGAGGCACGTTGAGGATTTATCAGGAGTTTCTAGACCCTGTCTGTCTCTGAGTGGTTTGAAGTAGAAAGAACTTGGTGCAATCTCACCCATCAATATACATATGTGTTTCTAATATCAGCACTTAAGGTGAAAATACAATTAAACCTCTAAATCTCTATAAGGTATGTATACATTCTCCCATTGGGTGAATCCTTGTGGGACTGAAAAAATAGCAAAAATATAGTAGTAAGTATTATTATGACTTTAATTGAGCACCAGAAGAAGGATGTAGCTCAGGTTTAGAATCTATATGTGAAAAATTATATTTTTTAAATACCCCCCACAATGGTGAAATACTCTATCTTCATGAAGCTAGTTTGAATTGAAACTCAAAAAATAGAAAAATCTAGGTTGGTCTCCCATCTCTAACACTGTGTGAAAACTTACCATAGATGCTGCATAGTAGATATTATTGCCTATATTTACATGGTTGCATTCCCTCTCGTGCACACCAACATTCTATTGTGTGGCCTCTCCGAAACTCTTGTTTTTCATGCATAAAGGAGATGCTAGCAATATCAACAGCTTATGTAAAGCTCACTGTAGAGAAATGTCTGTCTATATATTTTCTTCCAATTATAAAAGTAAGACATGCTTTCTGGGATAAAGACAGAAGGCATCAGGGAAAGAACTAGAGAAAGATATTTTAAGGACAAAACATTCATAAGAGTAAGCATGCACTCTAAGGAAAGAAAGAGGAATAAAGTATTAATTCTAACAATTATGTGGTAAATGAAAAGGCAGCAGTGTGCACAGTATGCTCTGAGAGCAATATGTAACCCATTCTGGGGTACACAGTAGGTTCCCCAAGAGACATGGCAGCCGAGCCAATTCTTGACAGATGGTTGATAGTTAAAGAGGCCAACAGAACTGGCAGAATTTTATGCAGCAGGAGCAGCAAAGGCAGAATTTTCATGGATATGCAATAAACATGGAAACAAGCCATATATCAAGGATGTCAAATATGAGATGGGGCACAGGAGGCTAAGAGACTGGGGGAAAGGGGAAAGGTCCAATCATGGAGGCCCTTGTTTGACAGGCTAACGAGGCTGAGTTAATCTGTTGGTGACTGATGACTTCAAAGGGTCTTAAGCAAGGGAGTAATAGAAACCAGCTTTGCATATTGAAAATTTATTTCTGTGACCTCATTTCAGTGTGTGTATTTAAGGTGCTGGCATATCAGAGTCTGGAAAGAGTTAAGAGGAATATCTAATACACTAAACAGGAAACGATGGCACACTGACCAAAGATTGATATGGTGGAATTAGAAGAGGCATCTTTATGTAAAACTGTGTGTAATACATTTTTTTCAGGGGTAGTGTATGGTTTAGAAGAGGGTTCAGAGAGACTAAGAATGTAGTGGCTCCTAAGTCTAATGTCTTGAATAATATGAATGAGGGACTGAGTGTAGAAAGTTAGGTGGTAGAACAGGAGAAGACAGATTTAATTGAAAAGATACTAAATTTTATTATTTCTCTTGCATACATGGAAACTTGTGAGTATGAAAAGAGCCTTTGCTAAAAAGCTTGTGAGGGCAATAAATGCAAACCCCACCCTCATACAATCTAGGATATAAAGTTACCTCATTTATAGACTATTCTCCTAGTATGATATGTGCTGATCAGACTGTTGAATATTTGAGAGTATCACCTCAACAGGATTAAACATTTAATGTAAGTATAAGCAAGGTTAATGGGTAGAATTCAAATCATGAGCAAGTATCAGATTCTCTCTAAAAGGGAGAAGAAAAGAGCAGGCCAAGGGCTCTCAAGTAAATAATGGTGTTGAAAGAACTGTTAAAGCAGACAAAGAGGGAAGAAGAAGAGAAAGTCAGAAACAGTAGAGAACCAAAATGCACACTTCAGGGGTGACTGAAGGCATCCATTGAAATAGAAAAATCAGGTAAAGTAACTATTGAAAAAAAATGCCCAGTATATCTGGTAACATTCTGACTGTTCTTTGTCAGAGTGGTTTTGTGCCAAAAGCTGAGGTCAGTATCCAGATATTGTGGCCTGAAGCATCAGTGGGAAGTGGAGAAGTAGAAAAAGCAAAGTCATTGTTGAAGGAAAGAAGAGAAGAGAAGCATATAGCTGAAGAGAAGTGAATCAGAGGGAGTAACAAGTTGGCAGAATTTTTTATTATTTTCTTAGACTACAGACCAGGTTAAAAGGTATAATTCTTATTCATTAGTAGTACCATCCAAACCAGTATAATTTTCACTCAATTAAATTAGGATAAATAATATTTATTCAATGAATATATTAACTTATTTTATATGTGATACTTACAAGTTTATGAAGAATGAAACCCATAGGAAGCTATTGCTGGGAGGTCAAGACCAGCATGTGCCACACACTAAGTAAGCTCCATGCTGTAACCATGGATTAAGGTTACTTTTACTTCCTTTGAATTTTTTGTCACATTAATAAAAGAATTTGGAATATACTTGAATGAAGATTGAGAACAATTTTATTAGAGCTCAAGAAAAAAAAAAAAAACAGCTCTAAATCTCAGAAGCTGCCTAAATGAGGAAGACGGAAGAGAAGACCATAATTCAGAAGCAGGGGAGGGCTGGAAGCTTCAAAGAAAAAGAGAAAAAAAAGCCCTAAGTGTCTGGGAAAGCATGCTAAAGCTTTGACCAGTATCCAAAATAATAAATACAGAGGTAAAAAAGAAAAAAAAACATGTTTTTCTGAAGTGTGCATGCCAGAATGATACAAAATAGAACTTTTGCAAGGGTCTGCAGTAAGGATTCCAAGAACAAGTACACTACTATTTCATTAAGTGGATAATTATTCCTCCCAACTTCGTATCATACCTTCAGGTGACTCACACTTTTCTGAGGAGTTCAGATAGGGATGGATTCCTGGCCCATTGATTGACAGGCCAAGCTGGGGTAGTTCTTAAAAGGTATGGGCAATAGTATGGAATGGTTTGTGTCTCCACCCAGAACCAAAAGTAGTATTAGTCTAGCCAATTAACAATGAGAAAGTTGTTTTATATTGTGAACCTCAAGAAAGCCAAAATATGTCCAGTTTTCTCATACCATAAAAAGTTTTAAATATTATAAAGTAGGTTGTTCGGCTCATGTTCTGGAAATCTTAGGTTGACAAGTTGCATTTCTCATAGTTCCTTTTATTGCTCAAGGCTCTGCTGAGTTTGGATACCATAATGCAGCACATAGCAATAAAGAACAAACAAGATCTCATTTCTTCTTCTTTATTTAAAAGAAAATGTTTTAAAATGAGGTAGATTTACATTACCTGCTCCTCTCCAAGGAGTAGCAAAGTTGGTGCTTATTTTTCTAGTGTTTCTAGGAATGTGGGAGGTTAAATCCAAAGCTTCAGTGCCTCAAAGGGCTACTGTACTAAGGGTAGCCTGGGTTATATTGTGAGATCTGCCTCAAAAAGAAAGAAAGGGAAAAGGGAAAGAACAGAAGAGAGGAAGAGGGGAGGGGAGGGAAAGAGAGAGGAAGGAAGAAACAAAAGTAAGCAAAGTACAAAAGAGAATAAATTCAACATTATGACTGGGCACTTTCTACAGCACACTAGCTACAGAATTATTTGAGACACCCTGAAGCTAGAGGAAGCCCTGCAAGAGGTCATTTGTGTGTGTGATGCAGAGGAGGATATCAGGCCCTGGAGTTAGATGTTCTTGAATCACTACAGAGAGGCCATACCAGTGCTTCCTTAACACACCTATAAGAAGTGTGTTCTTCTTTATGAGCAGAGTGTAACATAAAGGGACTGAAGTCTCCTGTGGTACAATAATGAAGTCTTTACCCCATTCAGCAGACTTACATTAGTCCAAAACGGAAGCACAACTCCTAGTCTGCATTTACCTGCTCTGCTTGTTACTTTGTGATTACCTTGCTGAGGAATCCTTCTTTTCTACAGAACGCATATGCTACGGTACTCCTGCTGTTGTAGTTTTGCCTTCAAAGGAACTGATAAGATTTACTCTCTTATGGAAATCACAGAGGAGGGGCCCCTTTTCTCTTCAAGCAATCATCTAAGGAAGGCCCCTCATAAGTTCTTTGAACGTTTAGAAAGCAACTGACATTTTATGTCTTTTGAGATTTAGGGAACCTTCCAAAACATTAAATTTTGTCTAAATGTATACAAATATGTCACAGTGTATGGAAGGAAAGCTAAATCTGCATACCTCAGATTGCTGTATCTATATACTTCTGTCCAGAAGACATAAAAAGCAACAATTGTTAGAGTGGATCCGGAACAATGTTCGGATTGCTTCATCATATTTATTTCATTTCCTTATTTTCACTAATTGTCTCATCTCTAGAATATAAAACAAGGGGTCTCTTTGGTATTTATGAACCACCCCAATAAAATTTTTACAAGAACCCCAGGATTCTATGTCAATTCCTTTTCAAGCATAGTCCATCCCTGTCCTTTGCAACCATATGTGGCCATCTCAGTTTAGCAAAAGACTGGTTGCTCTTCTAGTTTTCCCAGCAGCCTTCTGGTATGCTTTATGCATCATATGCTCTGTGGGACAGTAATGACTTTCAAGGAAACATAAGTGACAGTTTGCATTCACATCTTCAAAGCATTAATCTTGTATGATTTGGTCCATATGCTTTGTCCAGTGATGGCGGCAATTAAACCTTCACATGGATTCCTTTAGGGCATTACACTAGCTTTTTTCAGAATTCAAATACTGCTTAGTTTTTCTTTTTTTCTTGTCAGTTCATTCCTGTGAGTCTGTTTCAAATCTCATTCCTTTCTGCTTGACTTGCCATCACCAACATGCCTATTGAAGAGTCTCTGCATCGATGATAATTCTTGTAGAGACACACCATCTCTCACCACCCTCTGGAAAGTTGATTCTACTATTTAATGTCTGCAATGCTTCAAGAATTCTAACAGAGAAATTTTTATAATACTCTATAGGATTGGCCCACTCTTACTTATTAAGCTTTTATGTCTTTTTCATTTTTAACAGAACTTAATGACTAAAGGAAACTTTTATTTTCAATACTATAATACCCAACACTGGTAATGACCCATTCCAGCAATTAATAGATATTCATTGATTGAAGTATTGCTTTTTAGATGAACCAGACAACTTCTCTTATGTGCCTTGTACTTTATGCATAGATATAGCATATGTTGGCTTTGCACACTATAAACTTCTTGAGAGAAGAGACCAGCTCTTCCTCATGTTTGATTCTCTAATACCTAATAAGTGTTTTCTGAGAGTCTATATAGTCCAAACTTTATTGTGTTGAGAGATTTTTCCTGGTGTAACATAACACACACATCTACTCACCTGAGGGAACTCGCGGCAGACCAAGCTAACCACTGCACCAAAGTCCAAGTTGGTAAAGCAATGTGTTTTAATTGGGGCTAATGGGAGTATGGGTGAGGGTGTCTTCACAAGTAGTACTTCTTCTAAAGTAGCTATGGTGACAGAAAACCCACCCCAACAAAAATGATAACTCACAAAAGCTGCATCCTTGGAACTCTCTACATAACTTTTAGGTAGCTCAATGAGTTTAAGAGATCTCTTGGCAGCTTGACTGGCGGTCTCCTTGCCCAGTAGTTGTTTTAAAACTTCTGTAAATAATTGGGAGGCTGTATTTAAGAATCTTTAAAGTTCATCTTCCCAAATCCATAACATGTATTTGTTATTGGCTTTGAACCTCTTCCTCCTAGAGAAGTGGTTCTCAACTGTCCTAATTCTGTGACTCTTTAATACAATTCAAGTTGTGGTAATCCCCAACCATAAAATTATTTTTGTTGCTACTTCATAACTCTAATTTTGCTGATGTTATGAATCATAATATAAATATTTGATATGCAGGAAATCTGATATGCAACACCTGTGAAAGGGTTGTTCAGCCCCCCAAAGTCGTTTCTCACCCACAAGTTGGAAACCACTGCCCTAGAGAGAATGTTTCAGTAAAGAGGAAACTGCTACAGAAAAACCTTACATGAGGCCTGAGTATTAACTGTAAATACATATGCCTGCTTCATCTACATTTGACATTTACATATATGATGCAGAAAGTATATGTAGTTTTATACTATATATTACAAGATATATATATATTTGGTTTTTTGCATGTGGATGTGATGCATATGAGTGTTCTCATGTGTATTAACATGAGGTATATGAGTGTGGTGGTCTAACAATGAAATTGAGTGTCTTCCTTAATTGCAATAGTTATTCACTTTATTCTTTGAAATAAGGACTCTCATTTGAACCCAGAGCTTCATGAGACTGCTAGTCTAGCTAGCCAGCTTGCTCTAAGGATCTTATCTCTGTTTCCTGAATGCTGGGATTGCAGGCCATCTGCCATGACCAATAAATATTTACACTAAGTTGGTGAATCCAAATTGTATGACAAGCTCTTTATAGTCTGCTCTATTATCCTAGACTTTCTTATAACATACAACATATATATGTATATATTAATATATACATAGAAAAATCTCCAATCTCTGTTATTCATGATTTGTGCCTCTAACATGGGAGAAATTATAAGACTGCTGCATACTCAACATCTGTCTCAATAAGGTGTGCACTCCTGCCTGATTATTACAGAGAATTTGGATGTAGTTCTAGGCATTCTAATTTGCACTGAGTATGTCAGACTATAAGAGTCTCCTCTTAAGATACTGCCATACATGTATTTGATTGAATATTGGTTTTCTTAGATAAGTGTACTTGACATTTATCCCCTACCCCCCTACCTACCTTTAGCCAGAAAACCACAGGAAGACCACCTGAAGCATTAGTTTCCCCAGTGCCTATAAACTGACCTCCTACACACAGGAAATGCAAGCAATTACAGTTTGGTTGTGTGGGAGGTATCTTGTCCAAGTCATCACCCAAAGTGAAGTTTTTCATAATTTCTTTCAACTACTGCAAACGTGTTTCTAAACATGCAAAGAAAGCTTTTAAAACTATTTCTAAAGGATTTAACCTAACCAAACCTAACTATTGTTTTCCTGTATCTTAATCCAATCATTT
This sequence comes from Lophiomys imhausi, assembly GCA_907164525.1. Lineage (NCBI taxonomy): Eukaryota > Metazoa > Chordata > Mammalia > Rodentia > Muridae > Lophiomys > Lophiomys imhausi. The sequence continues at coordinate 1,098,860 of CAJQZJ010001896.1, read as the reverse complement.
TGTTTTCTGATAGACAGTACCTATAACTAACACAGAAATGCTGCATTCGTGTCATCTATATTCCATGTATAAAAGAGAAAGTCATGATCGACTTTTTAAAAACATTTTAAACTTGATATATAGAGCAATACTCCTCTAGAACAAGCAGATTAAATTGATGATTCAGAATGTGAGCTGTTCATGTTTCACAGCAAATTTACAGCCAGAAAATCTCCTAAGCTTAAACATGTAAGGCTGCAAATTTCCTGTTTTCCTCTTTTTACAGCACATAGAGCTCTTTAAAAATCTGTAGTGTCCTCACTAATATCCATTATAAAAATTTTAATTTACTCTAACAGTGACTATGTATAGTAACTGCTGATTCAGACAGGAAGTAGAACTCTTATAATGATGGACTCCTTTCTCCTAGTTATTAAAGAAATCTGTTTTATCATGCTGATTCTTTTCAGCTTCCTATAATGTGTAGAATAACCAATGTAGTGGGTTCCATATAATGGGGAAGAGAGAGGAAGGAAACAACATGCAGAATAATAGCTGGCTTTTAATGAGAATTCTTTAGGGCTTTGACCAAGCAGATCCAAAATAATTTCTCTTATGATAGTAGCAAAGCAAATTACTCACAACATTATACTGTTAAGGGCCGTCACTGTATTCCCACAGCTGTAATACTGCCTCTTATAGATGTGCTAGAATCAACTTTATAACTTTTGCTATTAGTTGCTAAGAAACAAATTATAATTGCAGTTCACATCCTTTCCTGTGTTAGCCTCTTAATGCCCCAAAGTAGCATTTATTTCCTTCAGAAGATTAAATCATCAACAAAGTAATTGTTTTAAATATAATTGACAAGGAAAGCACTTTTAGGAAGCAAGCCATGATTGTATTATATTTATTTGGGAGGGGCTTTTGATTATACTAATAGTGCTATTATATAATCGTGCTGCAATGGCTTAAAACTTTGACAAGCATTTAATGGCTTCCTTTGAAGGCAGTTGATTCTTAATTAGGAACCAGTATCACCATTTTTATGAATCATCCAGTTCCAAAAAAAATTATATTTAGGAGGACAAATTTTGCTGGGAAACTGACTAGAGTTCATACAGTGACTCTGGCCCATATTGCATTTGGTAGTTTTAAGTTATTTAATTTCCTGAAGACTTCAGTGTTCTCCTCTGAGAAACAGCAGTAAAAATGTGTCTGTGTTGTGTTAGCAAAATAATAATCAGGATAATAACATTTGAAATATGTAGCAGACACACAGAAAACGGTGACAGTTAATTATGTTCTTGTCAGCTCTTAAGATTAGGGAAGAAGTTCTAAAGATATTTTTAAAGACCTTCATAAGTATAAATGGCTGCAAGGATTGATTATCCATGGAGGGCTTCTAATTAATATGCTATTCATTCCCAGAAAGCTATATCAACATCAGACAGTGAGCTGAGAAACTCAATAATTTATTTGTTTATTTGTAAAGGCACCTGAGCATTATTGCTTGAAGATTTAAACACTTCCTGATGAAAAGGTAAATATAAAGGATAAGGTTTTAATCCCACAAATAATGGTGACTGCAGTGTTACTGAAGAGGAAATACTAGACCCATACTCTAAGCAAATACTGTGTCTAAAAGTATAATGATCTTATATATCTTTCTGGGATGAACTGCCTGTTGAGAGATAACTACTCAGAATATTATGAATTGTGCTGTGGTCAGTACCATGATTCTCACTTTGGTATTAGACATTTTGTCCCTGACTACATGAATCCTCTCAGTGTCAGAAAGATTCTTTATGTCTGTTCATATTTGTGAGATTATTTCTCTGACATTTAGAATGCATTCTCAAAAACAAACAAACAAACAAACAAACAAACAAAAACCTGTCACATTTATAATCTTCAACGGTACTGGATGCCTCAAATTTCAATGTGTTCAATATGCATGGTGTCTTTTAATTTGTTTGGGTTCTGCATGAGAAGGAGTGTGATTTTTCTTATTTAAAAAAGCATTAGTTGTTTTTTTTATTATTGTCTTGGGGACTGTCATTCTGACTGATAGGATACAATCTCAGTATAGTTTTAATTTGCATCTCTCATACTGATGTTGAATATTTTTTTTCTGTGTTTATTGGCCATTTGTTCTTTGTTTTTTGAGAACTGTACTTACTCCATTAGTTGGGTTATGGATTGAATTGTTATATTTCTCATTGTTTAGCCTCTTGAGTTCTTTGTATAGACTGGATACTCATCCTCTGTTAGATGTATGGTAGTAAAGATAACCTCCCATTCTGAAGGCAGTCTTCACTCGGTTAAGTGTTTTCATTGCTGTACAAAGGATGTGTACAGAGGGAACCCTTACACATTGCTGCTTGAAATGTACATTAGTCTATAAAAATCAGTGTAAAGATTTCTCAAAATTATGAAAGTAGATTTTCCCTATGACAATCTGTGTTACTTATAGGTATGGACTTAAATGACTCCAGGTATTTGCTCATCAATTTATCCGTCAACACTATTCACAATAGCTGAGCTAAAGAACCAACATACACATCCAATAACAGTGGAGTAGATAAAGAAAATTTATAAAATCACAAAAGAGCTTTTTATTATATAGTTAAGAAAAACAAAATTATATCACTTACAGGAAAATGGCTGTAACCAGATTAATCCTCAGAAAAAACAATTTATGAGTTTTCTCTAATATTTGATTTCTTGATTTTATATGAACACACAAAATCTTGTACATATATATGACATGAAATGAGGAGCAAAAGTGTTCAGAGAAACAAAAGGAACTGATGAGGAAGAGCAAGGGGAGGGTATATAGGAGTGGGGAGTATATTCTCAATAAACCAAGGATGTATCTATGACAGTGCACATACATAACATAAGTATCATGGATAATGAATATATGCAATGAGAAAAATATGAGAAAACCCCCAATCTAAACTCCCAATCTACTTTCTATCCCCAAAATCAATTCAAATCTGAATTTCATCCTTAGAGGAAAGAAAGCATGTGTGACATCTGTGGATGGCATCCAGCTTCTGTGAGTTATGTTCTCTTATCACCCTCATCATCCTGGAAGTTGCAGTGACATCCTGGTGACTTCTCTCATTTAGTGTTTCCTTCTGACCTCTATTGAAAAGCAAGTTTGTGTTTCTTGATGCCCTTAAAGTCTCATGCCAGTCAAATTTTCTGCTTGCATGGGTGAAAAAATTTGCCACTTTCACGTCTCTAATGACACTCTTTCATTCTCTTAGAAAGGAAGCTGAGACACTATGTGTTGTAGAAAAAGTTAGTTTCTTCAGAATTCCTACACTTGTGATTATAAATCTTAGGTGATGTGAATTCTTTGAGGATAATAATCATCTCTCACAATTCCAAACCCAGGTTAAGTCAAATGTTTTGATCTACATTTAACTGCTAACAGAGTACAGTACAGTGTGCAAGAAACACTGGGAAATCCAGAGTGAATTTAGATATGATTCTATTAAAGTCTCAAATGAATGGGAAGAGGAGAAATTAAAATAATAATAAATAAATGAACATGGAAGTCTTAGATTCCAGTGAAAACCAAAGAATATGCCTAAAGACCAACAGAAGTAGTACGTACACCTGCCCGAAGCTAGAACCAAAGATAAAGCTGTTAAAATCTTATGTTATTTCTTCTCCTTCATTTTTCCCTTTGCAATTATAAGAGACTACTCTGCCTTCTTTTGTTTGTTATTATTAACTAATTAAATCTTCAAAATAAGTTGCAGGCTGAAAACTGGAAATGGGATTGGACAACAGCAGTATGCTATGAGTCAGATGCATGTAAGTCATTAGCTAACGATGCATGTGGGGGTTAAAGACATTCACAACTCTGTTTTAACCCTTTGAGGATGCCTTTTGTGAAGCATCTTTTTACCAAAACTGTTCCTAGTGGCAATAAAGAATTGAAAACATGTACCTATAATAGATTCCAACCTTCTTATTGTGTTTCTTTCTCTTTAATGGAAAGCAATAGACAGTTTACAAAAACTCCTGCCTTTCTTTCTAACAAAGAGTCAGCATAAGTCCCAACATTCTGGCTGTTTTTTCTAAAAAGTTAGAATACACCACTGGGAAGACAGGAAACCAGGTGCCATGATTTCCTTTGGGGACCAAGAGCCAGTAACATTTCACTTTGAAAATCTTGTTAGTGCTCACTCCCTGTGGCTTCCAAGCTAAGCTACTACTTTTCTTTATCTCTCTGCTCTATAATGCATAATAAAGAAGAAAGAAAGAATGTATGTGTCCCAGGGTCCTATAGTGAGAAAAGCAACTAGATGCTTAAGAAGTGCTTTCAAGGGGATTCAAGCTTAGGGTTGAAGAGTTTCTTAGCTGATAATTCTATTGCTTGTACAGACTAGAACCATCTATTTACTTAGCACTATAAGGGACCCTTCAGAATCAGCATCTCATTTTAATAATTTCAAATATTAGGAGGATAGGAGCCTTAGAAGTCCATCATGAAGGAGACCACAGATGGCAGCATAGCTCTATGGCTGTTGTTCGGGCTTCCTGCCTCTCTCTATCACATATGTCATTTCATATTGGTGTTATCCCTTTGTCTAAAACAGAATATCATCAAGATTATTGTGGTACAATATCTTGGAACTGAAAGGAATGAGATGATGAATTATGATCCAAGGGGCAGAGTTATAAGCTAGTTGCGACTTTTTCTCAGGAGAATACAGGTTTTTTAAAGAAGGCAACACCAACTTTCTCTAGATTAACTGAAATCATTTTATTGTTGTGATGTTTGCATCATATAAAAAAATTGCCAACAAATCAGCCTTACATTTTATAAGACAGTGTTTTGACCAAAGATAGGACTTGCCACTTAGCAAAATATATATAGATAGTTAGATAGATAGATAGATAGATAGATAGATAGATAGATATACATATTCTTGTATTTTGAAATATTATTTGATCTTTTCAGTGTAATTGCTACTGCCCCTAATCCACTAGGTTCACATTTAGTAAACACTTAAAATAACTCTGTTCCTTACCTGATTACTATGTCATTTTTGTTGCTTCCTTTTCAATTTGTAATATTTGCAGCAAAGGTGATGTGTATAATTGACCAAAAAGGTCAATACAGTTTCCTTATTAACTGTAGTTCTTTCTGGTTGTCTATGTGTATAATTTTCAGTGAAACAACTATTTTATCTTGATCTCAAATTTTAGATTGTACACTTTGATTACTTTGTTTATAATGACTGCTAAAATTCTGCATGTAGCCATTTAAAAAAGTGAAGTAATAGGAAAAAGTATTTATTAATATTCTTTTAGGAGTTATAAAATCTCACATTGGTAGAGAAGGTCACCTGAAAGTATACATTGGAAGAATGGGTATAAGAACAATAGAAATAGGAAGATATTATGTTGAACTATAGCTATGTGCTCTTATTTACAGTATTTGGTATTATGTACACAATTTAATAATCATGCTGGGCAAGCACAATGTGCATTGCACTATTGCTCCCATCATTGTTAACTTTAATCCGGCACATTTGTATATGTATTATCTGAGAAAACACTATGTAGGAACCATATAAGTACTACCATTTATCAGATAAGGAGACCAAATTAGAGGAAGATAGGCATCTTTGTCTGAAGTCATGCATCTAAGAAGCAGTAGAAACATAGACCTTATTCTAACAACACTGAACCAATATGTGCTCCGAGGGAAAAGATGTAATTCAGGGTGTTGGGTTGATGCTGAAAAATGTTAATCTAGAAATAACATGATTTACATTTCATACTACACTCTACCTTACCCCACCCCTCAAAATTAGCCTTTAAAAGTTTGAAGACATTTGTTCCTCTTTCTCCACACCCTCGCCAGCATGTGGTGTCTGTTGAGTTTTTTGATCTCAGCCATTCTGGTGAATGTGGGATGGAATCTCAGAGTCGTTTTGAGTTGTGATTTCCTAATGACTATGGACATTGAACATTTCTTTAAATGCTTGTCAGCCATTTGAGATTATTCTGTTGAGGATTCTTGATTTAGCTCTGTACCTGATTTTTAATTGGATTATTTGATTTTTGGTATTTACTTTTCTGAGTTCTCAAGATATTTTGGATATTTGCCCTCTATCAGATATAGGATTGTTCCCCAATCTGTAGGCTGCCATTTCATTCTCTTGACATGGTCCATTGCCTTACAGAAGCTTGTCAGTTTCCTAAGGTCCCATTTATTGATTGTTGGTCTTAGAGCTTGAGCTACTGATGCTCTGTTGAAGAAGTTGTCTCCTGTGCCAATGAGCTGAAGGCTTTCCCCCACTTTCACTTCTAATACATCTAGTGTAGCTGGTTTTACTGGTTGTCTGCATGTAGAAAAATGTAAATAGATCCATATTTATCCCCTGCACAAAACTCATGTCCAAGTGGATCAGAGACCTCACCATAAAACCAGCACTATTTGTTGAAGAGGCTTTCTTTTTTTCCATTGTATGGTTTTGGTTTCTTTGAAAAAAAATCAAGTGTCCATAGGTGCATGAATTTATTTCAGTGTCTTTGATTCAATCACATTGATCAACCAATCTGTTTCTATGCCAGTTCCATGCAGTTTTTATTACTATGTACTCTGTAGTACAACTTGATGTAGGGACTGGTAATGCCTCTAGAAGTTCTTTTATTGTACAGGATTATTTTAGCTATTCTGGGGTTTTTGTTTTTCCATATAAAGTTGAAAATTGTACTTTCAAGGTCTGTGAAGAATTGTGTTGCTATTTTGATGGGAATTGCATTGAATCTGTAAGTTGCTTTTTGTAAGATGGTAATTTTTACTGTGTTAATTCTGCCAATCCATGAGCATGGGAGAACTTTCCATCTTCTGATATCTTCTCAATTTCTATCTTCAGAGACATGAAGTTCTTGTCCTACAGGTTTTTCACTTGTCCAACCTAAGACCTACCCCAAGTGAAATAATCAACCCCTATCACTATTAAAGATTCTCTGCCATGCTTACAGGTAGGAGTTTAGCATGACTGCCGTCTGAGAACATCCATGTAGCAGAGGATCCAAATAAAGCCTGAGACTCACTGTCAAACATTAGTCAGAGTGCAGGGTGTCTGGTGGAAGAATGGGGCAAGGATAAAAAGATTTGAGAGGACTAGAACTCCATAAGATGATCAATAGAGACAACTAACGTAGGTCCGTAGCGACTCACAGAGACTGAAACACCAATCAAAGAGGAGGCATGAATAGGACTGCCCCCCCCACACCTATGTAGGTTGGTACACATATGATGGGCAGCTGGATCATCATGTGGGTCCCCTAGCAAGGGCAGCTGGGCTGTCTCTGACCTGGACTCTGATGCCTGCTTTTTGACCACTTCCTCAGTGGAAGAGGATGTGCTCAGTCCTGATGAGACTCAATGTTCTGGGGTGGGAAGGTACGGGATGGAGGGCTCACTGTTTCTGAGGAGAAGAGGAGGGGGAAGGACGTGGGATGGTGGGACCCAGAAGAGTGGAGGGAAGGCATATGATCAGGATGTGAAAGGAATAAATAAACAAACTCAATTTTAAAAAAAGGTTGGAGATAGTGTATGCTAAAAATCATAGTTCTGGGGAGGCTGACACAGGTAGATCCTTGGAGTTTGCTGACCCAACAGCCTAGGTGAATTGGTAAGATCCAAGACATTGAGAGACACTGTCTCAGAAAACAAAGTGGATGACTCCTAAGGAATGATACCCAAGGTTAACTTCTAGCTTCCACACGTGCTCACACATGTGTGTGCATGTACATACATATGTACACATACCAGCTTCAAAATATTGGTTACATGCTTTTGTTTTCAGCCTGGTACAGTTACTATTGTATGTTCTTGATAGAATCTCCTATACTGGATTCTAGATGGATTTTTTTTTCTTACCATACATAATAATGTCTCACATAGATTGACAAAGACAGGAAATTGTACCATTTGAACAATCTGTTTATCTTCTTTGGAACAAAAGATGCATTTTAAGGCCGGCTATGGGCTATAGTCTTTGTACAGGAGTATGAACGGGGTCTTTCACCTCCATGTACTCCACTCTACTGAATAATGAGAAAAAAAATGAATAACTTGATTCATTTAAAGATCCTTCTAGGATTGATATACTATTAATATGTGTGACCTAATTAAAATAACTCATTTCAAGCTAACTCATACTGAATCAAAATGTCAAATTAAGATGATGCCATGGGAAATATGACCTGAACCCTTGAGAACCAATGTATTTTTATGAAGAGAATAGAATCCAGGCAGGCAGAGGCAACTTCATCTGGGTCTACCAATACCTAGAAGGAATGGAACTTTGGTGACAAATGTCCTTGGGTGAAAATCCCAGTCCCATTTAGCATGAACAGTGGTCTAACTTTGAGCAAGTTATTTAACTTTTCTCAAACTTGACCCGATCAAGTAGAATTGAGAATTCGATGACTCATCTCATACAAATTTTCATTAAGTTGTGGCTTTCTTTCTGCTGTGCACAGAAATGGAGTTTTGAGGATGGTATTTTTTTCCAAAAGAAGAAAAAAAAAGTTTTTTCATGTTGAATATTCAAATGTTTGAACTTAAGGGTTTCCTGCTTAGACACCCTCTCATACCTTAACTGCCTTGCATAAGAAACCCTAAGCCTCTAATCTTACTTATTTCAGCCCAGTCATAAAGAGGGACACCTTCTTCTGTGTACAACTGTTGATTGATATTTACTGTCTGTAAAATTGCATAACTGTGCTAATCATTATTCTCCCGAAAATCGATGAGATATATATTTATCTTGAATGTTTTATTATGAGGAAATAGCTCATCTAATCATAGAGATGGTAAAATCCTATAATATTTATCTATAAAGTTTGAGGAGTCCTACTATTGTAGTGCAGGCTCACAATGCTAATTACTTGTGAGGCTAAGGTAGGAGAATAGCAAGTTCAAGGCCCAGATGGGCTACAGAGAAAATTCAATCCTACTTTGGACAATTTAATGAGACTTGTCTCAAAATTTAAAAGTGAAGGTAGAGGCTGCTGAGTTGGCTCAGCATGTAAAGGAATACAGTGCCTAGCCTGACAGCCTGAGTTCAATTCCCCAGAACCCACATGATGGAAGAAGAGAATAGATCCCCAGAATGTCCTCTGACTTCTATGTGTATGCCATTGTATGTGGGTGTGTGCACACAATACACATTCACTGACCACCCCCCCAAGAACACATACTCACACATACAGCACATACACAAGAAAAATTTTACAAAATAACAAAAGACAACCGTCATGCTGTGGCAAAAGCATAGTTTATGTTAGGACAGCTGAAGCCAGAAAGAAGCTTGATGTTGAGTGGTCAGCAAAGCTTCTCTGAGATCAGAAATTAATGGCAGAGCTTGATTGCTTGCCCTTCTCCTGAGGGAGACGCTTGAGGTTAGACTTAAAACACAAGGAATGAGTCTTATTTCTCAGCACTATGTCTGGCTTGTCTGAAATAATGAGCAATATTTGTAACTATCAAAACCTAACCTTCATCTTTTTTCAAGAGCCTTTAGTCATGTTCAGAAAAAAAAAAAAAGGCTTTACTAAAGCTGCATGACCTTAGGGAGGAAAAGAAGTACTTCTTGCCTGTGGTTTCCAGTGTTTGAAACTTGTTAGACATGTTTTTGTGAACTGCAATGAATTGTACAGTGAGCAACACCTGAAGTCTGCAAGGGCAGATTTCCAGGAAAGTAAAATCTAGTGTCAGTCTCAAGGCCAGAAATAAAATACTAACCTTGAATATCATGAGTGACCTCAGTAATTCATTCAAATGAATCTATTTTGTACTTGAACAATTTTCTTGATTCTCAGACATGAGAAAAATCTCCAACAGAATTTCATATGATAGATTCATGATAAAATGAGTGCATGGTTTGAACTCGCCAACTAAGAACAGGCAGATTTGAAGGTATTTTAAGAAAATCAAATACTGGATTTTTTTAAGTAGAAATATGAATTAAGGGAAGGGTGATTGAAGGCAGCATATGAGGAGAATTATTTTACCTCTTCAGGAAGAAGTTCAGGAAACATCCAGTTGTCACGAGCATACAAAAGTTACAAACTCAATGGTATGTGTGTGTGATCTGAGTCTGAACTTGTATGAATATAATCCCAGGAAGTAAGAATTCTGTAATGGCTCAGTTGCATTACTGTTCCTTTAACTTCAACTTCAGTCTCTGGCACTTACAACTCTTCTGCAGAGTGTGACATTCACATTCTCTGAGTCTGTTTTCCGCCCTGGTGACATGGGAATGGTGTAGAGGATCCTTGATGACCTTATTAGGTCAGTAACATGCACTGAGTTCTCATCATGACCCTGTGCAGTGTAAATAATCTCAGAACAAATATAGCATCAATAACAACTATGCCGCCACATCATGAACAGAGTAACTAGTGTGTACCAGAATTCACTTTGTACCAGGAACTAGTGTAAATAGTTTATGGTGTTAGCTTGCTTAATCCTGACATAAACTTATGGGGGCTCCAGTGATTTTCATGGGCTAGAAGAAATACAGCATAGAAAATTTAAATGTTTAGCCAAGGTCACATAGCTTCTTAGTGGGAAGCCAGGATCTGAAGCCTGCTAGCATGGCTTTTATTCTAACACTATGCTGTTTTTATATACTACTATTATGTACTACCGATAAAATAATAATCCTAGCTACTAACTTAAGTTAATAAGAAACATTGTTGTTATCAATGCATAGTTGTTGTTATATGTTTGGCATGGTCCAGCCCATTCTCTACATTTACTCAGTCTTGCTTTTCTATCCTTGAATTATTTTTGTTCCCACCATGGCTTTGAGTAGGCTGTGGTTATGGGACCTATGTTTATGGTTTTAGTGTTTCTTTGCCCAAGATACCAGAAGGAAGGATGTGAAGTTACATAGGTTCTCAGTCTCTCAGTAAAATACAATTTTTAAAAAATAATTTATTTTTTATTTCTTCAAGTTACATCTCAATCACAATCCCCTCCCTACTCCCCGCTCCAGTCCCACCCTTCCACCCTCCTCCCCCTCAACCCCCCCATCCTCTACCCTTTTTTTTTTAGTTTAAGGTATTTCTTTTTCCCCCCAACATCTCTCCCTTTCAGTCCAACAAACGGTTCTTTCTCTTATAACTATAAATACAATACAAAACAACAGAAATAAATAGGCCACAATTACGAGAGTTATATGGCTTAGCATGCATTCACAATGTCCAGTCCATATGTATTTGGCACCTGACTTTAACATTCTACTATCAAACCATCTCCATGAGTTTAAAGTTCTATATCTAACTCAGCTTTCATACTTACTTGCCTCATAATTTTAAAAATATCTTCTTAGATCCAGAACACCCTCTTGATTCCTAAACAACTCAAAATTTAACTATGAGACTCTAGCTATCTATTCGTCAACCACCTCAGAGACCTGAGAGGGATAAATATATCTGATTATATAGGAAGTGCAGGGCCCGCAGCTTCCGAAACTAAGAAATGACATACCAGTGGCTGCCTGGACAGTTCCCATTTTCTCTCCATACATTACAGCATCAATCTTCAGCCGGTTTGGCCCCGTTTCTCTGGCAAACATTGATTCTAGAGCAGGAATTATGAAGAGCTTACCTACCCTGTCTTGGCAGAGCTAGGCTGTCGATTTACCTGCTTCCAAGTTTTTTCCTTTTTGGACAGCATTCTGTCTGCAGTTGAAGCAAGGGTTTTTTCTTGCCAAGAGACAGGCTTGCCACCAATTCAACCATTTCCCACTGGAGATTCTTCAATGCTCATCTTCTACTTGGAGTAGAATAGGGGGTGCTGTCAGGCACTGATGTGTTTCGATATCAAAAAAATCTTAATTTAAGAAAACATCTTTGAATGCCATATTCTGCAATTCTCTTGAGGTTTTTGAAGATGCCCTATCTATCTCTTATATTTAGATAAGCAAATGTTGCTTGTCTCTTAGCAACTTGATTTCTGAGTAGCTTAGAAAATAACTGTGATAGATTGTCCTAGTACCTAACAAAATGACACGCTTGAATGACTATTAGTTTGCATTCTCTTTCCACTGTTGAAACAGCACCTACTAATGTGAAAAAAAAAAAAGGCCCACGACCCCTTCTTTTCTACTTGTATGTTCCTTATGTTCCTTACTGCAGGCCCTTGTTTCTCTCAGTGCTTCTGATGGTACTGGAAATTCCCCTATTCTTTTTTTTTTTTTTTTTTTTTTTTTTACTTGTAAGCAATTCTTCGTATTTGTCCTGGCTTCCATGTTGGTGAAGACAGAGGTAAGATTTCTCTTCCCTTGAGACACTCGCAAGAATCCCTAATGAAGTTCAGTTACTTACAGGGAAACATAACCAGCTAGAGGGTAACCTGTGTTTCTCCCTTTCAGACCCCACTTGGCTTCTAAATGTGATCTTAGAGTGTGAGGTACCATGGAAGAGATACATTTTTTTTATGGAATAAAAAGCTGCTGAATTGAAATGGCTTTTTTATATGAATTTTCTTCTGTGCCCTGTACACTCCTGTGTCTAGCACCCATTCATTTCACTATGTGAAATAATTAAGAATTATTTAACCTCATAAAGTATGATCTAATAGAATATGTATGACCTTGTTCTAAAGTGATAAAATGGAATGTTAGAATTAAATTATTAACCTCTAAAATACCACAAGGGTCGAATCATAATACCTTTCTCTAGGTAAGACACCCAAAATCACACCTTAAATATACTTACCAAAGAAGACTCTATAATAGAGTACTGTGACAAAGTTTTTGACTTTATTCGCCAGAGTTTTTCAGTGAATGTACTGTCTGGATAATTTCTTTTCTAATTAAATTCTAATCTTTGACAAACCTCTATCTGAAGATCAGATTAAAAGGTACTTATTCTTTATTTTTTTAAATAACAATATATTTTTATTTGTTGTATCAAATTTAATAACAATGATAGGTCAAAACAAGATGCATTTGTCTTGAGGTTTCCATGGATCAGAAGTTGAGCATATTTCTTGGGACTGTCTGCTCACCATGCCACAAAACCCCACTGTCCTAACAGGATTGCTTCCTTTTATAGAGTTCTGCATCATGTTCACGTTTGCAGTTATAGTGTTGAAACTGTTACTTTCTTTTTATTATTATTTTATATAAGTACTTTATTTTTTTTCTTCAAGTTACATCTCAGTCACAAACCCTTCCCTATTCCCCCTTCCTGTCCCACCCTTCCCCCCACTTCCCCCCCCCAACAGCTTCCCTTTTCAATCCAACAAATGGTTCTTTCTCTTATAACAGTAAGTATTATACAAAACAATAGATATAAATATGCCACATTTATGAGAGTTAAATGGCCCAGTATACCTTCCCAATGTCCAGTTCATACATATTTGGCCCCTGACTTATTCTCAAAGGCTCTAAAACAGTAGTTCTCAATTAATGGGCTGCAACAACTTGGAGAAGAGATAGCATATAAGTTATACTGCATATCAGATATCTACATTACAAGTCATAGCTATAGCAAAATTAGTTATGAAATAACAATAAAAATAAAATTTTATGGTTGGAGGGCTCACCACAACATAAGGAATTGTATTAAAGGGTTATAACATTAGCAAAGTTGAGAACCACTGCTCTAAAACATAGTCCTAAGAGTGTCAACCTCAAAATGAAGGCATTGTTCAACTCAGTCTGGAGAGAGCTTATGTTGGAACCACCGGATCCTTCAGAGAACTCTGAAGGCTGTCTATTGTTCCCAGGGATAGTAGAAGTAAGACCCTCTATGCTGATTGAAATCTTTATTTTTTAAATATGTGACACTCAGAGACATGGGATTCTGAAGTTATGCATATCAAACTTCTGAGAGACACAGAAAAGATAGGAGGGAAACACTAGGAGGGATTCTACTGTTAATTCTTCTGTGTTTAAGGTTTCTACAAGTTCATAACCAGATGGCTGTTCACTGTGTATAATGTTGCAGCTATTTATTATTATTGGTACCCAGAACTCCTAGTGACTTGCCTGATCACTCAACAGAGGCCCAGTGCATTACATCCTGATCTATGGCCTGATTCTTTAGGGTTCAATCTTTCCCTAATTATTAGCTTTATACTCTAGTCAGGCTCTACATTTCAATCTGTTTCCTAATCTATAAATTGTTACTAGTAACTACTAACCCATGGATAAATTGCAGTATTAAACATGTGACCATAAGAAGGGTATACTGTTTTTGTTATTATCATTATTTATTATTATTATTATTATTATTATTATTATTATTTTACTAATAATAACTATTGACTTGCAGCTGAGAAGTCATCTTGGTCTTGTTGTCCAAATAGGTACACCTTATAAATTCCTTTCCAACAGAAATCAAAGGGATTTAAAAGAACATTATAGTATGGTAAATAAAAACACAATTTAACTAAAAATGAACTGGAAAGATTTAGAGCTGGCTTCAAGATTCCTAAAAAAGTCTAAAGATTCCAGGTTTTTAACCTTACCTTACATTCTGTCTCTACCACACAAGAGCAATGCCTTTGGGCTTGAGACACGTGGTAGTTTCCAAATGAGGTAACTCTTTCTTTGAGAAGGTAAAGTCAATATTGTAATGATAATGATAATAGCAGTAATTGGGTTTTAATGGTTTGTATTTACTACATGCTAGCTTGCATAATTTCACTTCATAAATACAGAAAAAACATTATATCTCTTAAAAAAAGAGAAAACCAAGGTAATGTCAAATGAAGTAATTTATCTAAAGTGACATGGCATGTGGCAAAGTTAAGCGAAATCTCCTGTTTTCCTATTCTAACCTTCTAAATCCTACTTCTCCCTACTGGGGTTGAGTAGGACCCCCATAAGATTGAATACTCTGTCCCCAGTTGGTAGAACTTTTTGAGGAGGATTAGTTATATGTAGTATTCTTAGAGGAGGTGTGCCACTGAGGATAGACTTTTAAACTTTTAGTCCCAGTGTATGTGTGTATGTATCTATGGATGTGTGTGTGTGTGTTTGTCTGTCTGTGTGTGTGTGTGTGTGTGTGTGTGTGTGTGTGTGTGTGTGTGTGTGTCCCAATTTCAGATCAAGGTGTAAGTTCTCAGCTATTCTTGTCACCATATTTTTGCTCTACCATCATGGACTCTAACTCTCTGGTATTGTAAGCCCCCAGTTAAATGCTTTCCTTTATAAGTTCCCTTGGTCTTGTTATTTATTACAGCAATAGAAATGTAACCAAGACATGGGCCAGGCCTTGTCTTCATCCATACTTAGGACCATCAGGAGGAATTAGTTATTTGCAAGTAACTTTAATAGAGAGAGAGGAGAGGCATTGAAGTGTAGTAAGTCTCTGGAGATCAACTGAGAGAGCTCAGTGCTTTCATGGTGTAAATGACCCAGCCATCTAGGACAGATGCTTCTATTTTTCATTTCCTGCAAGATCTCAGGGATAGTTATTTCACGACTTCCTCCCATGGTAGGAGAGCAGAACCAGTCAAGCAGAGCAAAGAGCATGAGTGGGCAGATGTGCTCTGCGTGACTCAAACCCCCACCAGACACATTTTCTGTGAAACGTTCTGCTTGAGAACTTTCTGTTTAACATACCAGTCAAACCAGCCACCAAGTTAAGTTGAAGAAACTCATTTCACCTCCTGTGATGTTCTGTGGCCTCTTTCTTACCATTGCTTAGAGGACAGTGGTTACAGGCTGAACAATGAGCTGTCTTCTCTTCCACCTACAACTTTTCTATTTTCCCAAAGTGCTTCTATCACCAGGTATGTGAATTTGTTGGGTTTTTTTCCTGCAAATCATGAATGTACAATAGATAAATATTAGAAAACAGTGAGCATCTGTTTTCATCAATTTTCAGAAGTAGTAAGTGTTATGCTTTGGTTTAGATAAGATTTAAGTGAGATTGGATATGGTTGCATATCTCATATGTCTCCCCTACTAGCCTGTAAACTCAGTGCCATCAGTATAATTCTAGTATTTTAAATATATTTTGCACTGTATAAAAGGAGAAAAGAGATCAAAACTCCATTTAAGAATGAGCCATTCAATCTTCAGTAAGGTTAATAAAATGAGCTTTATTTACCACACAACTCATGGGATTGTTGGAAAGAATTAGGCAAATGATAGTGGGTTTTATTATTTATTTTATCACTGAACTAAAATAAACATTTTTCTATAGAGAAAATATTGAAGTTTATACAAATGAGTGATCATTTAAGCAATGCAACCCTGGTAGACTTGTTTGCCAGTCTACTATAATATGTTAACCTCAGTCTGTTGCCTTGAACACAAAGTACAGTCACTCTCTTATGATTCCAAAAGCTAGGTCTCCAAAACATAATAAGGATGCATTACTTCTGACTAATGAAGCACATGAAGCAAGAGAATACAAACCTGGTATACTTATTTGCTATGCCACCATAACAAAGAAACCTAAGTTTACTGTCATGAAATAAAAAGAATTTTGCTACACTATGCTTCTGGAAGCTAGATGTCCAAAATTTAATAGGCACATTCTTTCTGGGGTCTCAAGAGACGAATCTGTCACCTGAGCTTCTTGTACGAAGGCGTGGCTACCAATGCAGTCATGAGCTGTGGCCATTTCAAGTTCTTTCTGTGTCTATGCACCTTCACCTCTGTCTTTCTAGTATCACAGGCTGGACCCTTAAAAACATGTGTACCAATTGTAGGACCTACTAAGCTATTTCATAACAAATTTATTGTCTCAAGATCTATAGTCATTTCTGTTAAAGATTCCCTTTTGCATAATAAATCTTACCGGTATTTGTTTGTTTGTTTATGTTTACTAAATTTATTTATTTATTTTACATCCTGATCATAGCCCCTCCCTCCTATCCTATGTATCCTGCCCTTCCAACTTCTCCTCAGAAAAGGGGAACCCCCCCCCCATACCATCCCACTCCAGTACACTGAGTATCATCAGGACTGAGCTCATCCTCTTGCATTGAGGCCATGCACTACAGCTCCTTTACAGGGAAGTAGTTAAAAATCAGCCATCAAAGTCCTTCCCAGAGCAAGTCACTGCTTCACTTGCTAGGGGACCCACTGGATGACCAACAGTTATATAGTTTTAACTAAGGTTTATAGATATATCTTTCTAAAATGATTTATTATTTTTATTTAATGTACAAGTGCTTTGTCTGCATGCATATACATGTAGCACGTGTATACCTGGTGACTGCAGAGGCTGCCTAGGATTCCTAGAGCTGGAGTTACAGATGTTTGTAAGCAATCATGTGGGTCTGGGAACAAAATGTCAGTCTTCTGTAAGAGCAACAAGCACTCTTAATCACTGGGTCATTCCTCTAGTCCTTATAGATTATCTTTTATGAGGTCATTATTCAGCTCATTACACCTGGCCACCATTTGTTAATACAGTCTCTGTACATTCCTAGCAGGCACCCTGTTGTGACATTTTTACACTGAGACGTGTTGAAATACCTGACTCAAATAACAAGAATCTCTACTACCAAACTTTGTTGGTATTTGCTAAATATACTTGCTGTTGTTGTATATTTCAAAGATGGATCATTTCAGAATCTGCATTCCCTCCAGCCTAACAGACATAATGCTGAATATTAATATCATTTTTAGCTTAGAAGGAGATGTTTTAATCATGTTTACAGCTGATTGATACATACATCTCTTAGTTTGCAACTGAATATGTCCTAATTCTAGCTGAGCTCTCTAAGCAAAAATAGTAGAAAACCAATTGAATTAACAAATGCACTCAGACTTCTGTAGTATTATTCCACTAACTCTGGAAGTCCTTAAGGAAACATCAGCTACAAAAACCATCTTGCTAAAAGACACCTGTCATAACCAATCCCTTCACATAATACTTCTAATACTGAAAGATGTTTGTTATAATTTTAATTTCTTTTTCTCTCAAGATATGGAGAAACAGAGAGACAGAAAGATAGATGGCTAGACCCTTACATTAAACACTTACGTTAAAATAGGTCTGATAATGAAATATTCCACACTATTAACAGTACATGTATGTTATGAAGTTACAGAATATGCATCCTGGAGTGACAGTATTTATGAAAACATGCCCCTGGCAAATGAAGATTTGCAGAGCAGAGCTTAGTTTTCATAAAAGATTGAGACATCTCTGTCATTTCTCCAATGACCTAAGATGGGTAGCCTCCTTGGGGAAGCGTTAGTCTTTCTATCATAGTTGCTGGGGAGTACCAAATTCAGTCGGCAAATTATTTCTAACATAATAGGAAGGTCAGAAGAAAAGGAAGGAAGAAAGGAAGGAAAAAAAAGAAAAAAGAAAGGAAGTAAAACCTTCACAATTAGCTTCACCCTAAATGAAAATGGAATGGGCTTGCTTTCTGGAACTAGAAATCTTACTTTTCAATTTCAGTATCTAGTCCCCTTCTTTCTCACTTCTTTAAAGCTACAAAAAGGACAGTTAATCATTCCACCTATTCATAAAAGCAATTAATCTCTACTGTCAACCTATAGGAAGTAGTGCCACTTGCAGTGAAGCAGTCTGCTGCTACTTGTAGCTTTTATCTGTAACTATTGGCTTATTGTCAGCTAGAATGGATGTAAGAACTTAGGGTTTTACTTTAATTATTGACACCTTCCTTCATGAATATGGCATGATTCTGGTTTTATCAAAGACAAGCAAAACTGTGGAGAACCAGAAGAATTGGTAATTTTGATCACTACTTGAGAGAGATTCTTCTAACTTCTTATTTGCATGCTCTGACAATGGTGGTCACACCTTTCTGATCACCCCCTTTGTGACTGCTAATATGCCACTAACCCATTCCATGCTGTGTAAGAAATACTATAGATAAAAAGACCAGTGATTGCCTTGGTTATAGATCTATAATACACATTAACAAGAGAAGAAATCACATGAATATTTTGGTTCTTCTAATTTGAGAGAGTTGAAGATTGGTGGTAGGGGACCCATTCCTATGAATGAGTCTTTGTGAATGAATGACTCAAGTCATGTCCATAAATAATGACCTCCTGATATCTCCCACTTGCTGATAGGTTGTGCTTTGTTTGAAATACCAAGCAAAAGAAACAGCATATAGTGCCACAGCTGTATTTTGTTAGTGGGGTGATTAAAATACAACATTTAGCATGTTTAAAGTCCCTGTGTCCTTTAGGTATAATTCCTGTATCCATTCACCTTCTTTCTTTATTGGTTCAGAATAAAAGAGGAGACATATGTCACATTTCACAGATTCTGGTCCTCAAAGTTAATTACTATTACCTAAGTTTTAGCTCTGCAAACAAAATCTAGTCCCTTATCCATCTTTGGAAAATTCCTGACTCCCTGAGGCTACATGGCAAAAGTTCTCAGCATAAGTTCCACTCCAGAGGCCTCTACAAGAGGCAGTATAGGGAATGTCTCATAGCTTTGCTCTCTTCAGGACTTCTAGAAATCTTTAGTGCTGCAATGCGCATCACGTGTCTTCTTCAAAGGAAGAATTGATAATGTCCATGTCCAAACTCACATGAGAATGAACTCTGGTATTTCTCATAGTGAGAAAGAATTTTCAGAAGTAATGCTTCAGTAACTATCAGCACAACAGCACAAGACAGAAGGCTGAGGATGGAGTGACAGTGTCAATCTGGTTTCCAACTCTAGCTCTGCCACAAATGAGGCACTTTAAGCATGTCACTCAGCAGCTCAAGGCTTTAACTTCCTTTGGGAGGACAGATAAATGAGTTCTTTGAGTGCTTTGAATGCAATGCCTCACTCTGTTTAGGTTTTTTATAAGCTGTCATTGTGTGGAAGAAACAACAAAAATAAATTTGTAGTAGTTCTGGAGACTGAGAAGTTCTAGACCAAAGTGGCAGCAGATTTGGCATCCAAGGAGGGCCATTGACTGGTTCAGAGACCACTATTTTCTTGTGCCTTGGTGTGTAGAAAAATGAGGAGGCTACTAGGGATCACTTTTTATAAGGTTACTAATTTCATTCATCAGCCCTCATGACTCAATCACCAAAGTTCCCATGTCTAAACTGTAGCACACAGGTAGTTAGGAATTTAACATATGAAATTAGGGATACACAAACATTGAGTCTGTAACAACTTGAAAAACTGTAAAACCACCAGTTGTCTCCACCCAGGATAAAAATTTCATCCTCACCAAACCACAAGGGTTTTCCTCATGTATGTTCATAGACGCCTTATTTGTAATAGCTAGAAACTGGATACAACCCAGATGTCCCTCAACTGAGGAATGGATAAAAAAGCAAACAAACTGTGGTACATCCACACAATGGAATACTACTCAGCCATCAGAAACAATGAAATCATGAAATTTTCAGTCAAATGGATGGAACTAGAGAAGCTCATCATGAGTGAGCTAACCCAGACTCAGAAGGATGCCCATGACATCTTTCTACTTATAATCAAATTTTAGCCATATAGTACAGGATAGCTATACTACAACCAAATCACCAAAGAGAACAGGAACATAGACTTTGTTACCTGTCAATGAGACACTTTGCCCTAGTGGTGCTGCCTTGTAGGCCCCAGTGTATGAGGAGGCTCTTGGCCCTCATATGACTGCTGAACTGGGGAGGGGGGCTGTTATGTAGGGACACTCCACTCTGGAGGAGTGGGATGGAAGGGAAAGGAGGTAGAGGGTGGGAGGGTGGGACTGGGAGGGGTGGAAAGAGGGCACTGTGATGGAGTTGTAACCTAAATTGATAAATAAACATAAAAAGGGATTCATGTGCAATATTGACATTTCTTCCTGCCAGTTTAACTATATTCTTCCAGGGAGAATGAGAATTATTAAGCCCACAAATATATTTAAGAGGTTAAATCCCTGAAACATATCAATGTCTTGAAAGTATAGTATCATGAGCAAATGATCTACATTAGAGAGATAGAATATGATAATTAAACCTGGTGGGACAATACTTTGATCTTCCCTGTACATAAATAACTGGAATATATTTTGGCTCTCTCTAAGACTTAGAGAAAGTGTAGGTACTGAATGATTCTGATTGCTCCTGCTGTTATTAGCTTAAACATCTACTGACCTCTCCCATGATCTAGTATAAAGCAGTATCATTCATGGACTTTATTCTCCCTTCTTGTCTGATATAGATTTTCCCTTTTCTTGATATAATATGGCACCAATTACAAAAAGTAGATGAAAAGCATCTCATTTTACTCCTAGCCACTTTATTTTAGAATAATGTATGGATGCATTTGGATTCAAATTTGTCTTGTATCTGAAAAAGGTACTTCTGGTTCATGCAAAACCAATCAGAATTATCTAAGATTTGATTGTGAGTAAACACCCTTTTTATGCCATCTAATTTTTATATCCTCATGATTCCATAAAATGTGAACAACCCCTTCCAGACATTTTTAAATTGCTTGTCCTTTCTTTAATTATGGAATTAGCTGAAAGAAAAAAAAAAACACACAATGTTTCTCACAATCATTGGATGGGGTTTCCCTGACACGTGTGACTTAAGAGGCAAAGTCTTTCCTTTTTCTAATCTTTTAAATCAAGTACATGTGCACTCACTTAGGATATTTACTTGGTTTATTACAAAGAACAAATCAAGGGCTTAAGCTACACTATAACATTATCAACTGAAGTTTTATCTTTCATTATCCTTCAACACTAGAGTTTAGTGGATAAAAATGGAATTTTAAAATTGAATTATAGAGAGTTGTCCTTCTAAGAATTATACCTACATGTTTTCTGAAAATAAAAAAGTTGAAAACTCATTAACATGACTAACATAAAGAAGAGTTTCTTTAAGCCAAAATCAGCCATAATCTTTTGACATCTCTTTACCAAAAATACCATTGATTATATTCACTTCTCAATATCCCTTTCAATTCTATGGCATGGTTTTTAATGAGATCTTATTTCTCTGAGAAAAAAAAATGAAAATTAAAGAAGTCTAAAAATAAACTCCATACTTAATACACAAGCCACAAGCTAAATATACTCCCAAGTTTTTTCACGACCACATTAATTCAATGAAATCTAATTTAGGCTGGTGCCATTGTTCTGAATAAAGATGAACACATATTACAAGTTCATATTGCTTTTCTGTGTCTTTCTCTTTAGATTTATCAAGAGAATTGTTAATTACTTAAGTCCTTACATAAGCATTTACAGTCTTTTTTAAAAATTGGAGGCAAGATTAAGAATAAGGTAACAACTAAATCAGCATTCATTTTTAGCTTTCTCCTCTTCTGTTAATTTGCTAATGTGATGGAGCTGTATTCATACCATTTAAGGAACAGCTTCCTGAAATCCAGATGGTATTATGTAGCTCAATACCTTATCCAACAACATTCCCCAATTCCTGTAGTTGCTGTTGTTGCTTACAGGAATCTTTCCCAAAACTGGTAGAGTCTTCTTCAAAATATTGCTAAAGGAAACTTCAGCATATCCAGTGGGCAAATAAAGGTTAGGAAATGCTGTAATAAAATTAAACAAATCACTTTATTAAAGTTTTATTGTAAACATGGTATAGCTGAGAAATAAGTATATATTTAACCTTCTTACAGCTTCAAAAAATCATTCTTAGTTAGCAAGATTCTTATTGGAAAATAAATGTAAAAGTCTAGGATCATAATGACACTACCCATACTAGCTATATATCTGTCTGACAGACCCATACCTTTAATGTCCCTTGATCATTTGATCTTATGTGTTAATTCTGTCCCCTCTCTTTCCCCACCCTTGTCTTATTCTCTCACTGCTTTCCTTGAAATACTATTTTTTGCAGGTTGTGACCATATATTATATACTATGAAATTACGTATTTCCTCATACACTAAAAATAGTTTGTTCTGTTCCTTGAGAGACCACAGGATTTTGCTTACACACTTAGAGAACTCTTATCCCTGACTTTTAAATGTGGTAGTTGCCCACATCCTCCTACAATCAAAGTCCTTCAGAGACAAAAGCTGAGCTTTAATTTATCTGCCCATTTCTCATTTTGTAGTGCTCTTCCAGGCGTGCAGTGGGCAATTACTGTAGTTGAAGAAATTGAGTTGTATAACCACAAAACCATCAGTCGAACTATGTGAGCCTGCTTTAGAGTCACTTCCATTGGCTGCTGCACTCATTCAGAATGAAAACCAGAGATATCACAGAAGTGCACAAGACATGGTCACCCTCCCTCCTCCTTATGCCACCTCTGTATTGCCACTCTCCTTCATTTTTTCCTCATGAGCCAAACTTACTTGTGTATTTTAAACATGCCTGGGATCCTGCTTTTTGTCTAGAATATTTTCTTCCTAAAATAAGCCTGAATACCTTCCTAAGCCTTTGCTCAAGTGTTACCAACTTGCTTTGGCTAGCTAATTTTATAATTACTTTTATATGTATGTTGGTGAAGAAGCAGGTCTTTGCATATATGGGCAGGTCCCCAAAGAGGCCAGAAAGAACAACCAGTTCATTGCTAGGAACCTAACTCTGGTCCTCTGGAAGATCCATAAAAACTCTCATCCCCTAACCCCTCTCTCCAGACCCATTCCTTATATCACAACCTTTCTTCCTACTACTCTGCCTTCTGTACCCTCAACCCTGCGCTGTCCCTTAACCACATTACCCACTAACACTCTTGTCATTTACTGTGTTTTGTTCATTATTGTATCACAAGACCATAAAGCAAGTCCTTTGCAAGCATAAGTTAAGTGAATTGAATGAGTAGACATTATTTTTATTCCATTTTCTAGTTCAGTGAATTTGTGATGTGTATTTGCCACGATATGTCCATGAAGAACTTAATAGGATCAGGTTAGTTTTTGTTAGTTTCCATTATTGAAAACTTGTTGTCTGTACTTCAGCTCACTCAAGCTGTGAAGGCAGTAAAACATTGCATCAATTAAAATATTCCAATTAACACTAATCAGGAAGAGCAATATTAATAACACAGCTGAACTGAGTTGATGAATATTTGCAGCCTTGCCTATTGCTGTAGGCACAGTATGTCAATTTAATAAGATAATTTTTATTCGTTATTATGAACTTTCATAAAATAATAAAGACATTGATCAAAGGAGGACAGAGAAGGTTTATAAGATAATGAAGACCCACATTTTAAAACACATCTCTTACCAGTATATCATAATTTTCAGCACCATTGTTAAGAGCAAAATTTCATGGCCCATCTATCCCATAAGAACATAAAGATAGGTTTGCAAAGCCTAGGGAATATGGGATGTCATTCTCACCCTACAAGAGCTTCCAAACTCCAATGTAAGTAATTGCATTGGATTCTTGCCCAGATTTTTTTTTTTTTAACTCAGCAAAGGTTTAATGTTAAACAACTTTCCTGGGTGTAAGATATCTTCTTTATATCATATTTAATGCTGGATGGAGTATTACTACTCTTCTTCAATGAGATGTTTTCATAGTCAGATGAATGATTATGAATGAAAATACTGGGTTTATTTATACTGGCCTGGAGAGATGGCCCAGCAGTTAACAGTCATATTTCTCTTGCAGAAGATCTGAGTTTGGTTCCCAGTGCTCACATTGGGTGACTCACAGCAACCCATAACTCCAGTCCAGTGATTCTGGAGTCCACAGGCACCTGTGCTCCTGTGCACATACCTAAGTAGACACCCATATATACACATAATTACTTGAAGTAATATGAAAACAGAGGGAAGCATTTTATCATTGCTCCACCTGTTACTATTATAATTACTATCAATTCCAATTTATTGTTGTTAATATTGTAGCTATTACATAATTATGAGCATTATCATCAATTTTTTTCTTTTGTATAATCATTTTACCCACAGAATGTTCTAGTGAGAAAACTGACTTTTTTTTTACCTACGAGTGAGAATGACATCTCATATTACCTAGGCTTTGAAAAACTATCTTTATATGCTTTACCTATGCATAAACTGTGTGTGAGACACTAGATATTTAACAGTACCATTTATCAGGTACCTCCAGGTGCACATTCCTGTGCTAGGTGTCCTTATATTTATCTGTAACACTCACATCAACAACTCAGAGCCTTTGAAGCTATCTGTGGATGTATGCTGAAAATCAACTATTTCAGTCACTTGACACTCTTTTTTCCACCTGAGATTGAGCAAGGTGACACTCTGTCTTCTTGTTTCAGCTCTTTCACTATAAACAAGTGGCCTTTCTTGCAAGTTATTTAGTGGCATGCCTTTTGAATTTTGATGCTTATAGTTGGTGATTTTTAGAATTGCCCAGAGCATTGATACTGAAGTGTTATCTAGTGTTTATAAGCACAGGAAAGCCATGGCTCAGATAGAAAATAGATGTTGTACATAAACTTTATTCAGGCATGAATTATTGTACGTTTGGCCATAAGTGCATTGTTCATAAATCAACATGTATTAAGTAAGACCTCTTCAAATAGAAACACACTTAAAATGGGGTTACATGGTGATCAGTTGATGAAATTGTAGTGACCAGGGATACTCAGGAACCTAATGTTGTTTCCCCTAGAAGCAATGCTCTCATAGTTAATAATCAGTGTAGTTTTATAAACTGTACCTGCCATCAATAAGAACTAACCTCAGCAGACCCGATAGCATGGTGCTACCACAAAGGGCACAGTTTTGACCAAAGTAACCATAACAGAACTATAATGTTTTTAAATACAGGAGAATGTCTTCCAACATTTGCTTATCCAAATATATGGAGTTAGATAGGTGGCCTTCAAAAATCTCAAGAGATCTGTAGAATTTGGCATTCAAAGAAGGTTTCTTAAGATTTTTTGATATTGAGACTTGTCAGTTCCAGACAGCACCTTCTATTCTACTCCAAGTAGAGGATGAGCATCAAAGAATCTCCATTTGGAGATGGTTGCATTAATGGTAAACCGGTCCCTGGGCAAGAAAAATCCCTTGCTTCAACTGTAGACAGAATGCTTTATGAAAAGGACAAAACTTGGAAGCAGGTAAGAAGACAGTCTAGCTCTGCTAAGACAGGGTAGGCAAGTCCTTCATAATTCCTGCTTTACAATTAATATCTGTCAGAGTTACTGGGCAAAAAGGTTGAAGATAGATGCTCTAATGTATGGAGAGAAATTGGGAACTGTCTAGGCAGCCAGTTGTCTAACTTTGAGATAAAAAACATTTCTTTTTTTTTTTTAATAATTTATTTTTTATTTCTTCAAGTTACATCTCAATCACAATCCCCTCCCTACTCCCCCCAACAGCTCTCCCTTTCAGTCCAAATAATGGTTCTTTTTCT
>CAJQZJ010001896.1:1044200-1067597 GCA_907164525.1 Lophiomys imhausi | reverse complement strand
GACTCCCGACTCCAAGGTCCAGGAAATATCTTCAACAAAATCATAGAGGAAAACTTCCCAAACCTGAAAAAAGAGATGCCAATAAAAATCCAAGAGGCTTACAGAACACCAAACAGATTAGACCAGAAAAGAAACTCCTCTCGCCACATAATAATTGAAACCCCAAATGTACAGAACAAAGAAAGAATATTAAAAGCGGTAAGAGAAAAAGGTCAAGTCACATACAATGGCAGACCCATCAGAATTACACCTGACTTCTCCCCCAGAAACGTTAAAAGCTAGAAGGGCCTGGTCAGATGTACTACAAGTCCTGAGAGATCATAGGTGTCCAGCCAGACTACTTTACCCAGCAAAACTCTCTATCAACATAGATGGAGAAAACAAGATATTCCATGACAAAATCAAATTTAAACAATATCTACCCACAAACCCAGCCCTACAGAAAATCCTAGAAGGAAAATCCCAACCCAGAGAAGAAAACTCCACCCAAGAAAACAAAGGGAATAGAAAACCCATCAGCAACTAAACCAAAAGAGGCACAGGACCACCGCCTATACCAAACTAATGGGAAATAACAACCCCAGGTCTCTAATATCCATCAACATCAATGGACTCAACTCCCCAATAAAAAGACATAGGTTTACAGAGTGGATCCGCAAACAAGAACCTTCTTATGATGTATACAAGAGACACATCTAACTACGAAAGATAGACACTGCCTCAGAGTAAAGGGCTGGGAAAAGGTTTTCCAAGCAAATGGACCCAGGAAGCAACCAGGAGTAGCCATCCTAACATCAAACAAAACAGACTTCCAACTGTGGTTAATGAAAAAAGAGAAAGAAGGGCATTATATACTCATTAAAGGGAATATTCATCAAGAGGAAATTTCAATACTGAACATCTATGCCCCAAATACAAAGGCACCTACTTTCGTAAAAGAAACACTTCTAAAACTTAAAGCGCACGTCGATCACAACACATTAGTAGTGGGAGACTTAAACACCCCACTCACAACAAAGGACAGATCATCAAGACAGAAGACAAACAGAGAAATATTGAGTCTAACAGAGATCATGAAACAAATGGACCTAACAGATATCTACAGAACATTTCACCCAAACACAAAGGAATACACCTTTTTCTCAGCACCCCACAGAACCTTCTCCAAAATCGACCACATAATTGGTCACAAAGATAGTCTCCATAGATACAAGAAAATTGAAATAACACCTTGTATCTTATCAGACCACCATGGAATAAAGCTGGTCTTCAACAGTAAAAGAATCAACAGAAAGCCTACACACACATGGAAATTGAACAGCTCCTTACTGGATGACCACTGGGTCAGGGAAGAAATAAGGAAGGAAATCAAAGACTTCTTAAAATCCAATGACAATGAAGACACAACATATCCAAACCTATGGGATACATTGAAAGCTGTGCTACGAGGAAAGTTCATAGCACTAAGTGCTTTCAAAAAGAAAATTGTAGAGCTCATATTAGTGAACTAACAGCTAAGCTGGGTGAATTGGAAAAAAAAAGAAACAAACACTCCCAAGAAGAGCAGAAGACAGGAAATCATCAAGCTTAGAGCTGAAATCAACAACTTAGAATCAAAAAGAACTACACAAAGAATCAATGAAACCAAGAGTTGGTTCTTTGAGAAAATCAACAAAATAGACAGATCCCTAGCCAAATTAACTAAAAGGCAAAGGGAAAGAACACAAATCAACAAAATCAGAAATGAAAAGGGAGAAATAACAACAGACATTGAGGAGATCCAGAAAATATTCAGGCATTATTTAAAAATCCATATTCCACTAAATTTGAAAACCTAAACGAAATGGACAATTTCCTCGATAAATTCCACCTACCAAAACTAAATCAATATCAGATTAACAGCTTAAACAGCCCAATAACACCTAAGGAATTAGAAACAGTCATTAATAATCTCCCAACCAAAAAAAGCCCAGGGCCAGATGGCTTTAGCACGGAATTCTACAGGACCTTCAAAGAGGAACTAACACCATTACTTTTCAAGCTCTTCCACCACATAGAAACAAACTCATTCTATGAGGCCACTGTCATTCTGATTCCTAAACCACACAAACACCCAACAAAGAAAGAGAACTTTAGACCAATGTCCCTCATGAACATAGATGCAAAAATACTTAATAAAATACTAGCAAACCGAATTCAAGAACACATCAAAAGTATCATACACCATGATCAAGTAGGCTTCATCCCTGGAATGCAGGGATAGTTCAATATACGAAAGTCTATCAATGTAATTCACCACATAAACAAAATGAAAGAAAAAAAACACATGATAATCTCGCTAGATGCAGAAAAAGCATTTGACAAAATCCAACACCCCTTCATGCTAAAAGTTCTGGAGAGAACGGGCATACAAGGACCATACCTAGAAATAATAAAGGCAATATACAGCAAGCCAGTAGCCAACATCAAATTAAATGGAGAGAAGCTTGAAGCATTTCCTCTAAACTCAGGGACAAGACAAGGATGTCCACTTTCACCATATCTCTTCAATATAGTACTTGAAGTCCTTGCTAGAGCAATAAGACAACTAAAGGAGATCAAAGGGATAAAAATTGGAAATGAAGAAGTCAAATTATGCCTATTCGCAGATGATATGTTAGTATACATAAGCGACCCCAAAAACTCCACCAAAGAACTCTTACAGCTGATAAACAACTTCAGCAAGGTGGCTGGATACAAAATTAACTCAAAAAAATCAGAAGCCCTTCTTTATACAACAATCAAATATACCGAGAAAGAAATAAAGGAAACAACCCCCTTCACAATAGCCACAAACAACATAAAATACCTGGGGGTAACTGTAACCAAGCATGTAAAGGAACTATATAACAAGAACTTCAAGCCCCTGAAGAAAGAAATGGAAGAGGCCTTTAGAAGATGGAAAGATCTCCCATGCTCATGGATAGGTAAGATCAACATAATAAAAATGGCTATCCTACCAAAAGCAATATATAGATTTAATGCAATTCCTATCAAAATACCAACACAATTCTTTATAGACCTGGAAAAAGCTATTCTCAACTTCATATGGAACAACAAAAAGCCCAGAATAGCTAAATCAATCCTGTCCAATGACAAAACATCTGGAGGTATCACCATCCCAGATTTCAAGCTGTACTACAGAACAACAGTAATAAAAACAGCATGGTACTGGTATAGAAACAGACCAGTGGATCAATGGAATCAAATTGAAGACCCAAACATGGATCCACACACCTATGGCCAACTAATCTTTGACAAAGAAGCCAAAAACGCACAATGGAAGAAGGACAGCATCTTCAACAAATGGTGCTGGTCCAACTGGATGTCCACTTGCAAAAGAATGAAATTAGACCCATACCTATCACCTTGTACAAAACTTAATTCCAAGTGGATCAAAGACCTTAACATAAGGCCAGCCACACTAAAGACACTAGAAGAAAAAGTAGGAGAAACCCTCGAACTCATTGGCACAGGTGACAACTTCCTGAACAGAACACCAACAGCTCAGGACCTGAGATCAACAATCAATAAATGGGACCTCATGAAACTGTAAAGCTTCTGTAAAGCAAAGGACACTGTCATTCGAACAAAATGGCAACCAACAGACTGGGAGAAAATCTTCACCAACCCCACATTTGATAGAGGGCTACTATCTAAAATCTACAAAGAACTCAAGAAACTAAATGCCAAGAAACCAAATAATCCAATCAAAAAATGGGAGATGGAGCTAAATAGAGAATTCACAAAGGAGGAATCCCTAAGGGCTGAGAGACACCTGAAGAAATGTTCAACATCCTTAATCATCAGAGAAATGCAACTCAAGACGACCCTGAGATTCCACCTAACACCTGTTAGAATGGCTAAAATAAAGAGCTCAAATGATAGCACATGCTGGCGAGGGTGTGGAGAAAGGGGTACCCTACTCCATTGCTGGTGGGAGTGCAGGCTTGTGCAACCACTATGGAGGTCTGTCTGGCGATATCTTAGAAATCTAGGAATAACCTTGCCTCAGGACCCAGCCATACCACTTCTGGGTATACACCCAAAGGACCTCTCACGGAGACATAGGGAAGTCTCCTCATCTATGTTCATAGCAGCCTTATTTGTAATAGCTAGAAATTGGAAACAACCCAGATGTCCCTCAACTGAAGAAAAGATTCAAAAATTGTGGTACATCTATACAATGGAATATTACTCAGCTATCAGAAACAATGAAATCATGCTATTTGCAACCAAATGGATGGATCTAGAGGAGCTCATCCTGAGTGAGCTAACCCAGTCTCAGAAGGATGCACATGGCATCTATTCACTTATAGTAGGATTTTAACTATATCGTACAGGATATCTGTACTACAACCAACACATCAAAAGGAACAAGGACATAATTTTTTTTATCTTTTTCTTTTTCCTTCTTTTTTTTCTTTTTTCTTTTTCCTTTTCCCTTCTCTTTTTCCTCTCTTTTTTTGTTGATATTCTTTGTTTTTGTGGGTTTGTGTGTTTGTTGGTCTTTTTTTTAGTATTCCCCCAGTAGCAATGAGACACCATTCACTGGCAGTACTGCCTCGTAGGCCCCCGGTGAGTGAAGAGGCTCTTGGCCCTCATATGACTCCTGATCTGTTGTGAGAGACTGTTAGGCAGGGACACTCCACCCCAGAGGAACATGACGGAAGGGTCAGGGGGTAGAGCATGGGAGGGTGGGGCTGGGAAGCGGGAAAAGAGGACAATATGATAAGGATGTAACCTGAAGCAACAAACAAATAAATTTATTAACTAAAAAAAAAAAACAAAAAAAAACAAAAAAAAAGACGGCAGGGGGCAGGGCTGAAACACTGTGAATGGAATAGGGGATACAGCCATTCGGCCTGGTTTTGCAGACCTCCAGGTGTAGAGAAGACGTGGAGCTAAGGTAAAATACAAGAGAATTGTGCTATTGGCCCATGCCTTTGACTTCAGTGGAGAGGGGGGGGGGGGCACCGTATATTTGGTGGTCTTATGTATTCTGGAGTCATACGGAGCGGGGTGGTGAGGGTGCATACTCTTGGTCCCACCATTCAAGAAGAGTACACCCTTGGTCCCAGCTCCCAGCACACTGGAGACAGAAACGGGCAGATCCCGGAGCTCAGGGTCAGCCTGATGCAGGGCAAACTCTAAATAGAGAAAGACTTCGATCCAGGAGTGGTGGAACACATCTTTGATCCCTTCAGATGGGAAACACAGGTCCCTGATCCCAATAATTAGAGTTCAGAGACACACACATGGGATTTGGAGGGACCTAGGTTTGGAGGCTACTTACAAAAGGCCTTCTCGATGCAGGCAGATTGTCCTTTGGGATCTCAAAATATATACACTTGAGCTGGTTTAGCTCCAAGGTGACAGAATGATTTCTTCTTTAACCCGGATTGAAAGATAACGCTTTGTATGGTTGTCAGAAGGCCAAATTTGCTTCAGGAGAAGTACTACCTAGCCCCCCCCCCGCCCCCCCCCAAAAAAAGAAGGCAATTGTCCTAGGGTTGGGATTGGGGCAGGGCTCTGTTCTTATCGTTCCAGGAGAATCGAAGCGTCCATTAGGGGAGCCTGGGGACAGCTGGACAGCGGAATCCTCAGCAGAGAGCAGAATCAGGCACCAAGGAGGACGAGTGACCCAGTTGATTCTGCCTGGCAGAATTCCTCAATAGCTGTCTCCATCGGGGGCCTGCAACCACCACAGCAATCCAATTTCACTGGGACCGCTCAGCTCTACACAATGCCCCGACAGGAACCTCAGTGAAACCTGCAAGATCAGCTTCTGCCTACAAACCCTTAGGTCATCTAAACAGCTGAGAACAGAAGGACTGAACATAAAAGGAGTGTACTAACATTTTTAATCATTTTTTCCGTTTGGGTTCGGGCCACAAACAGGTCTACTAAGACCCAAATCAGCAGGAAGTCACTTTATAGAGCGATGTCCCATGCCCAGAGGGTGGGGAGGGTGTTTCTCCGCCCTTCTTTTTGGTTATTTGAAGGATAACTGAAAACTCTGTTATGTAGGGGAAGAGACTACAAGCTGATAAATGGTCCTGTCTTAATGGGTTTTGGAGGTTAGCCCCAGGGAATTCCTACTTTTCCTTTTCTGTATCCTTCTTCCTCTCCTATGTAGGAGTGCATGGGCTTGAGAAAAATGAGATATAGACATAGCACAGGAAGGTCCAAGAAGAAGGGGCAGATTATTGAATATGCCCTTATACCTTTGTATATTGATACAAAATTAATAGTTTATTTGGCTAAAGTGGTATTGACCATTGTTTATTGTGCAAAAATAAGATTGTATTGGATTACATCGGTATTGATCTTTGTATATTGATACAAAATTAAGATTATAGTTGGCCACAAGGGTATTGACCCTTGCATATGGACGTAATATTAAGATTATATTGGGCTACATAGGCATTGATCTTGGTATATTGATACATAATTAAGAGTATATTTAACCACAATTGAATAGATCTTTGTATATTGATACAAATTTAAAGGTAACGCTTCCCAATGGTATCATACCTAGAGATACTTAAAAATAAAATGTGAAGCTCTGACCTCTTGATACCAACCATCTAAAACGGTCTAGGATAGTTAAAACAAACTCCTAGTCATGCAAACATGTCACTTTGTTAGCTACTATGACAGTCTATCACAGATATTCTCTAAACTACCTAGTAATCAAGTTGCTAAGAGACAAGCAACATTTGCTTATCTAAATACAAGAGATGGATAGGGCATCTTCAAAAACCCCTAGAGATCTGCAGAATATGACATTCAAAGATGTTATCTTAAATCAAGATTTTTTTTTTATATCGAGACATATCAGCGCCTGACAGCACCCCCTATTCTACTCCAAGTAGAAGATAAGCATCGAAGAACCTCCACTGTAAGATGGTTGAATTAGTGGCAAACCTTTCTCTTGGCATGGAAAAACCCCTTGCACCAACTGCAGACAGACTGCTGTCCAAAAAGGACAAAACTTGGTAGCAGGGAAGTCGACAGCCTAACTCTGCCAAGACAGGGTAGGTAAGTCCTTCATAATCCCTGCTCTACAACAAATGTCTGTCAGAGAAACAGGACCGAAAGCCTGAAGATTGATGCTGGAATGTATGGAGAGAAAATGGGAACTGTCCAGGCAGTCATTGGTATGTTCTTTCTTAGTTTTGGAAGCTGCAGGCCCTGCACTTCCTATATAAGCAAATATATTTATCCCTGTCAGGTCTCTGAGGTGGTTGAAGAGTAGACAGCTAGAGTCTCATAGTTAAATTTTGAACTGTTTAGGAATCAAGAGGGTATTATAGATCTAAGAAGATACTCTTAAAAGTGTGTTGCAAGTTAGTATGAATGTTGAGTCACATATAGACCTTTAAACTCAAGGAGATGGTTAGATAGTAGAATGTTAAAGTCAGGGGCCAAATATGTATAAACTGGACATTGGGAAGGTATACTGGGCCATTTAACTCTCATAAATGTGGCATATTTATATCTATTGTTTTGTATAATACTTACTGTTATAAGAGAAGGAACCATCTGTTGGACTGAAAGGGGAAACTTCTGGGGGGAAGAGGGTGGAAGGGCGGGATAGGAAGGGGGAATAGGGAGGGGTTTATGACTGAAATGTAACTTGAAGAAAAAAAAATAAAGTATTTATAAAAAAAAAAAAAAAAGGCACATCTGCCATCGACTCCGAAGAATTGCCATGTGTCCTGAGTGACTGTCCTACAAACCAAGCAAACTGTCTTAGCAAGTTCAGCTGTGTTTCCCGTGCAAAAGATCATTGCTATAGAGATGGTCATTCATTTACATCCCAACATAGAGGTGCAGAATAGGGTATGAGATTCTCTCCAGAGAGTCTGCTGCTCCCTAACATCTGCCAATTCTGGATGTGGATGAAAGAGAAACTAGAGTATCTAGACCCTAGGAAAGTTTAGTGTATGGCCCCATGTATGAAGCTGAAGTGGAGTCTTCATCACTGCTGGATAAGTCTTACAGGCAATGCCAGTTGTGGGAGGAGTGCCTATACCCTGTAAGTCACCTGTCATCTAGACTCTATAAGTAGACCCAGCATATCCATCTGCTCCCCACAGTGAATTTTGATGGAACCATGCCTTGGCTTGTCATTGGGACCTTAGGATGAGGGTTCACCTTGCTTTATATCTCTTTCAGGAATGCATTTTTTTTTCAACACAATAATATGCCCAAATTGGAAGACCACATCGAATAAAGAAATTGGCAAACTCAGATGTCCCAAGACAGGGTCAGCCTTAAGGCTCCTGAAGACTGGAAAAGGAAAACACAGCATCACAATAAAAATAACAAAGGCAAAAAATGGCAAAGAGTAAGCTCAGTGATATAGGCAGGGGTCAGATCTCATGTTTTTAATAGTTCAAATGATTTCCCTATTTGTCTTTGTATTGTGTTAGTATGAAACCAAAGATAGGAAAATGCAGCTGCCTAACCATTAACACTCTGGCATCAGAGATGAGCTCCTATAGAGAAAACTGCTGGAAATAACAGCTTGCATTTTAGGGCATCTGTCTCCAAAGCAGAGCAGCATTATTTGCGATGCCACGTCTCACTAATCACAGTCACCTCGTGGGATAGATAGGTGCACATTTTTATGGAGCACACAGGGAAGCTCAAGTGTTTTAAATTGAGTTGTCCTTTGGCTTCTTAAATAGAACACAGGGTTAGATATAATAGAGTATGTCTAAGAGATGAAGGAAAGGAAAGAACTCAAATGAGAAATAAAATACCTGCCTGAAAGCCTACACTTTCAGAGAAACAAACTTTATTTTCTTGTGAAGCCTAGAAAATAATAGTTGAGAATAAGGAAGTGTGAGTGTCACAAGGGTCAATCAGACAATCAGTCACATGTGTTTAATTCTATTATTTAACTCAATGTAGAACAGAGGCAAATTTTCTGTGTTAGCAATTCCTAGATTTAACCTCCTTCTTTGTTTCCATTTGTAATCTTGGGTATTTTTTATGCTACTAGTGGAATGAATAATAGAACAAACTTCACCAGGTGGTTGTGAGAGGGAGTGAGTGTTTCTCTATAAGAGAACACCTCTGGCCGCACATCACCCTGATGCTGGACTGTTAATGGTTAGGCAGCTACATTCTTTTATCTTTGGTTTCATACTAATACAATACAAAGACAAACAGGGAAATAATTCAAACTATTGAATTTCAGAGTAAAACATAGACTTTCATATGGAAAATATGAGTGTGTTCTGTGAGTGACCTAGTTAGAATTGGCCTTACATCCTTCTGAAGAGATACTGTTTATGGAAGTGGTGAGGTAACCAAAGTAGCCCTCAGCAGTCTCCTCAGCATGGAATATCAACTCTGTTATCTTTAATGCTTGCTTGAGTCTTGTTCCTGGAAACCTAGGGCAGAGCAGTAATATGTTGCAAGGAACGTAGAACAAGTTAGTGTACTCTTTTCACTAAGCAGGATTACTTACCCTGGGCAAATGTGTCTTCAGCTATCTTCACATGCTTTTCTCCA
Source organism: Lophiomys imhausi (assembly GCA_907164525.1). Classification (NCBI taxonomy): domain Eukaryota; kingdom Metazoa; phylum Chordata; class Mammalia; order Rodentia; family Muridae; genus Lophiomys; species Lophiomys imhausi. Next base: position 1,058,027 of record CAJQZJ010001896.1, on the reverse strand, counting down.
TCTTAGTTTCTTAGTAATGATTCCTTCATCAAATTTCCCAGCACTGCGTTTTCTTCCCAACTCCTTCATGGATTATTAAACTTTCCTTTACTTATTTCACTATTGTTTTTCATAATTATCCCAAAGTCATATGCTACCTATCTGTAATGCTATTTCCGACTTGTTAAGTAGTAGCAACCTGAATTAAGTCACTCCTTACTATAAGAATCATTAATATATTCAACCATCTCACACTGGAGATTCTTCGATGCTTATCTTCTACTTGGAGTAGAATAGGGGGTGCAGTCAGGAGCTGATATGTCTCGATATCAAAAAAAAAAAAGAAAATCTTAATTTAAGACAACATCTTTGAATGCCATATTCTGCAGATCTCTTGGGGTTTTTGAAGATGCCCTATCCATCTCTTGTATTTAGATAAGCAAATGTTGCTTGTCTCTTAACAACTTGATTACTGGGTAGTTTAAAGAATATCTGTGATAGACTGTCATAGTAGCTAACAAAGTGACATGTTTGCATGACTAGGAGTGGCAAGCCTATCTCTTGGCATGAAAAAAAAACCCCTTGCTCCAACTGCAGACAGACTGCTGTCCAAAAAGGACAAAACATGGTAGCAGGGAAGTCGACAGCCTAACTCTGCCAAGACAGGGTAGGTAAGTCCTTCATAATCCCTGCTCTACAACAAATGTCTGTCAGAGAAACAGGACCCAAAGGCTGAAGACTGATGCAGGAATGTATGGAGAGAAAATTGGAACTGTCCAGGCAGTCACTGGTATGTCTTTTCTTAGTTTTGGAAGATGCAGACCCTGCACTTCCTATATAAGCAGATATATTTATCCCTCTCAGGACTCTGAGGTGGTTGAAGAATAGACAACTAGAGTCTCATAGTTAAATTTTGAGTTGTTTAGGAATCAAGAGGGTGTTATAGATCTAAGAAGATACTCTTAAAAGTATGTTGCAAGTTAGTATGAATGTTGAATCAGATATAGACCTTTAAACTCATGGAGATGGTTAGATAGTAGAATGTTAAAGTCAGGGGCCAAATATGTATAAACTGGACATTGGGAAGGTATACTGGGCCATTTAACTCTCATAAATGTGGCATATTTATATCTGTTGTTTTGTATAGTATTCACTGTTATAAGAGAAGGAACCATCTGTTGGACTGAAAAGGAAAACTTCTGGGGGGAAGAGGGTGGAAGGGCGGGATAGGAAGGGGGAATAGGGAGGGGTTTGTGACTGAGATGTAACTTGAAGAAAAAAAAAATAAAGTATTAAAAAAAAAGAGAGGAAAGAGAAAAAAAAGAATCATTAATATAAAGATGACCAGAAATGATACTTACCTTTCAGTATCAATCCAACATCTCATGTAAGATCCAGGTCCTTGTCCAAGATCAAGCCAGTCAACATTCCTCCATGGGGAATGGCATTCACAAGGCTCAACTGAGATGTAGGGTAGCTGATGGCTTCTAGAGGAAAAAGAAGGGTGTGACCCCAGTAGGCTGACCAAGCTCTAGTGGGAATCCACACAACCAAGAGATATGTGCAGCACAATTTGAACTTGTTGGGTTGTGGGGTGAAAATAAAAGAGGAAAGGTATTTGGGAGGGGGAAGTGGAGTGTCTGGAATGAGTTTGGGGAGGACTTGAGGATAAATATAATAAAATAGTTTGTATGCATGCATGAAATTCTCAAATAATTAATAAAATGTTATACTTAATGATAAGTATTTTAATAATATTATACTTAATATATAAAAATATTTAATATTAATATTATATTTTAAAACATGTAGCTTCCTTACTTTAGACAGAGAGAGGGAGAGAGAGAGAGAGAAGGGGAGAGAAAGGGAGGGGGGAGAGAGAGAGGGAGGGAGAGAGGGAGAGAGAGAGGGAGAGAGAGAGGGAGAGAGAGAGAGAGAGATTTCCTGGCATGTGGAAAAGGTATAGTGCAATCTGCTTCTTTTTACTTAGTTGTCGTTGAAAATAGCTGGCACCAATAGTTGCTAACAAACAACAATGAGCTCAACGAATTTTTGCTGAACATTAGATAAAACAAATAAAAATGACTAATGTAGACAGATCAAGAAAAACAGCTTAGTGGGTAAGAGTCTACTTTCTCCAGAGAACCTAAATCCAGTTCCCAGAACACACAACCTCCTCCAAGAGATCTAACTTCTTCTTTGAACTCATCAGCAATCCTTTGCACATACCCCACATAGAGAAACACACAGATGCATAAAAAATGTTAAATTATATGTCCTAAAAAAGAATAAGATATATGCATTATATCAATATTTTATGATTGCTAATATTATTAGTATACCTGAACTTATTTAAACTTTCATATATATTAGGATAGTCTTCTAAATCTTTATATTTAATGGCTAAATGTTTATAATAATATATTTTTATTTCTGATTTAAAATAGCAGATGAGGCTAACAGTGCATGTGATTCAGTAGATAGAGCAAGTGCTTACTGTGCTTGGAGCCCTGTTATTGTCCTTAGTATCACCTAAAATTATACCCTAAAAATTGGAACAGGGACTATCTCAGACTTCGTCTCGATTGCCTCCTGGACCCCATTTTCCTAGCAGACCTGCCTTGTCTTCGCTCAGTAGAAGAGGAGGCACTTAGTCCTGATGCAATTTGATATACCAGAGTGGATTGGTACAGTGCAAGGTGGGAGGGTGAGAATGAGAGGTGGGGAAGGAGGGGGGGTTGTGATTAGAATGTAAAATAAACAATAAATAAAAAAAAGCCACTTCTTCACAAGAAAAAGAAAGTCCTATAAATTCAAAAGGCAATTATCCAGATTCAAAACTTTTATTTTATTCTCACTGTCGAGAAGATTCTTGAAACTTTTGTGCTCCTGGACAAGGTAGCCCCCAAAAGACAACCCTAAATTTTATAAAATGAGGAAACTGTATTACGCTTGGTACAAAATCATAAGGTAATAAGATAAATGTTCAGTTAACTTATACTAAATCTATATTTTCTGTTGCAAAATTTAGGTCAGGTTAATTTTTATATGTGATATTTATTTGGAAGATTTTATAATAAAGTTTATAAAATAAAAAATTTAATTTAGTACACACATGTGCACCTATACATATTTGTGAATATAAATTTTACGGTCTTGGCAAAAAAAATTATATGACGTGACACATCCCCATAATCTCAACTTCCTGGAAGTAGGCACAGGAAGATTATAAGTTCAAGGTTATCCTCAGTCACATAGAAAATCTGATATTACCCCAGGCCATTTGTGACCATGTCTTTAAGAAATTAAAAAAACTATAAATAATGTATTTGATTTTAAGGAAGAAGTTTACCCACTTTAAAATATATTTTTCATTTTGATGCTAAAAAGCAAAACAGATTCTCTCAGACCATAATATTATACAAAGAATTTCTTCCAGGAAATTACCTGCAGCTACAACATTTTAATAAATGTTTTATAGCTTTATAAATATCTTAGGAAGATTTTAGCTTATAGACTAGAGGAGATAAAGGATTGGGTGGACTGTAACACCTGTCTTGGCTTAAAAACATAACAAAAGAGGATTTATTTGAAGTTTCACCAGCATGGTGTGGTGTGGAATGTGTGTGTGTATTTGTGTGTCTGTGTGTTATGTGTATGCCTGTGTATATTATATGTCTGATCAAAATATTGACTTTGATACACAAAAGTAACTCTAGTAGAAATTTAAACTCATTTTCTCCCAATAATTCACTTTGTGTAGAATCTTCTTTGATGCTCAAAAACAGTAATGGTAGTACCAACACTTACAGACCACTGACTTTGGAGTAGGCAGTGAGTTAAGTACTTTATACACATCATTTTAATCTTCAGAAAGCCCTATGAGATGAGAATTATTGACCTGACACTAGAGATGAAATTGAAGTTCAAGGAGATTAAGGAATTCACCCACATCATACAGCGACGGAGTAGGAGTGCTGAGCTCACATATCAGGCCTCTGACTCCAAAGCCAGTGTGATAAACCATTAAGCAATTCTTCATCTATCTATAAACTCACACTTGGAAATCCAGTCAACCATATCAGTCTCAATAATGGTTTCTTCCTCCTTCCTGAGAGGAAAGAATGTAAGAAAATGTGGCTTTGCAACTCATGAGGTTTTGTGAATTCAGATTTATTCTGGGTATGAGCCTCTGCAATCCCAAGAACCGTACATATGTGCACCCACACTTAGGGAGCAAATGGAAGACATTTGAGACATGATTTAAAATATGCTGCCTGGTAACCGGGTTTTGGAATTATTCTCTGAAAATATCACTTTCTTTTTATAAATGTTGAAATCATCATTATGGAAATCATATTCATAACCAATGCATTACTTGACCATCTTCCTGGGTTTATATTGATTTCCTTATTGATTGCATTTTTTCAAAACTGGAGGACACAATAAGACAGGAGATGGGTGCAGACAGTTTCTTGTGCTAAGGACACATTGTGAGAATTAATAGAATCCAGGTCTAACCAAATTCAGAAAAATATAAATTTGTATGTTCAAACTTGTATTATATAATACATGGGATGCATAACTAAAAGTGATTGCATTGTGTGCATAGTTTACTATGCCATTTTTCATTCTTCATTTTCTCCCTTTTCTCTGTGGACTTATAGCATACCTTGATGTGTTACTATCTCATTAACCTTTCCTGACCATTTTACTACTCACCTTTTTATATGCTCCTATGGGAGGTGCCAGCTTGCAGATAGCTTCAGCCCTTCCTACCCACGTGTGCAGTGGCTGGCCTCTTAATGGTGGCTTAAATAAATTGCTTTTTCTTAGTCAATGTTATTACTTCACACAAGAATTTCTTGGACAATGTTGCTTTTATTGGCTCTGAAACATGTCCAAGTATTTATGATAAGCTACTTTTTTAACCAGCTCTCAAAATTTAATAACTTTCCAGACAACAAATATTTAAATGTTTTCCATCTTACTCTCTGATTTACTTTGTGGTTTGAATTCCAAATGCTTTTCTGTTCTAAAGTGTTTTAGGGTTTTTGTTTGTTTGTTTGTTTGTTTTGTTTTGTTTAGTGATTGCATGTTGCAATCTTAAGGCCTTTGTGCCCCTTCATTCCTCCTGGAATTTAACTGCTAAATCACTTTTGTGCCCTTGATGAGCTAGCTCACTCAAAATGTTATAGCACATTTTCTAATTTAGTGAAAAAATAAGATATCAATATTATATTTGATAAGAGAATAAAGGATAGATACTTGGCAGTAAAAATATGATTTGAAAACATATCTACCATGAAACTATTCATCCCTCAACACATTATTTATGAAAATTTTATCTAAAATGGTGACACGAAATCACAGCAAAACTAAATGAAGTTATTTTAAAGGTCTGTGCATTGCATATCAATGAGCCATATGTAAAGCTAGAAAAACATGCTGTTTTAAGAAACTGTGGTACATGGATATTAATTCTTTGTCATACATTATGTCTCATATATAGTTGTGACTTTAGTCACCAAATGCATGAGTTAAAGGGAGAAGAACTCAAAGAGACTAGTTTGGTTACTTTTCTAACATGGCAACATTCCTTTTCTTATAAGAGTTGTTTCTGATTCTCTTCCTTCTGTTTCATCCTTTGTACCCAGTATTTAAATTTCCACATAAAGTACTCATCCATAGTCAAAGCCAAGGGAAGATTTGGAACTGATAACCCCTATTCAACCCTCTCTGTACTGATAGAGCCACTCTTACATTCATTGATAGCAAATTTATGTGCATGGACTTTATCTTTGTCAATTAACTGGTTAGGTGCTCTTTGTCCTTGACCTCTCTACATTCCTAGTAAAGCTAGGAATTCTCTCAGTGACTCAAGAGTAAAATACACAACCATATTATCCTGACAGACTTCCAGATGCATAGGCACTAAAACACTGAACTTTCTTACATGAACACTGAATTTTGTTACATTACCCATGAACTGATAATTGGGGCCATAATGGAGCTAAATGAAGATGTGTAAGAAAAGTACTTAGTGCATGGTATGAACTCAGTATGATTTGCAAATGGGTATTGCTGCCAGTCGTGTGATGGCCATGGCACAGAAGTGTTAGCCATAATGTGTTCTCTTTCCTAGTATTGTTGCTATGGTCATTATCTAATTTCAAACCTTTCGTGATAAAGGGACTGCAAATTCCTTAGTTTTTATTTAATTTATTGTAAGTATTTTATTTATAGACTTTACTATTGAAATCTTACAACAACAAAACACACACACATATTCACACACAAACATACACACACTCACATATATATATACACATACACACACATACATATACACAAACACACACACACAAACACACTTATACACACATGCATACACATGCACACATATACACAAGCAGAAACACTGAAATTAACCAGACCCAAAGTCTATACATCTCAGTGAATTTCTATACAGTTGGAAAAGCCATTTGAAATGGAGTCTCTGAAGCTTGACTCTAACTCTCAGAGGTTTTAGTTTTTCATTGTTGTTGTTGTTTCAGTGCTGGATAAGAATGTAAAAACAAATTCTATAATGAAAGTTGTATATTTTATATTTATACTATATTATACATATTATAAATATTGCCAGTAAAAAGCTTGGACATGAGTGTACAAAAATTTCTCATCCACATACATACACACACAAAGTAGTCCTTTGACTTAGAAAATTATCATACTACTAGCTAGTGGTTAGACTGTGGATAGATTATGGTATTTGAAAATACTAATTTGAGGCCTATCATATTTTCTTAAATATATATATATAACTTATTGTGTTTTATATATATATATATATATAACTTATTGTTCTTAGCATCCACAGATCTATATTTTCAACTTGTATGCCTTTTTTTTAATGAGATGCTTAGAGAATGATTTTCCATGGAATTACAACTTCCTTCATGAACAGAAGCATATACTGAACTTCAGCTTTACAGCATAAATGCATTTGTGCTTGGGTATATACTTTTTCTCATTGATTCTTTTAATTTTTGCTGTGACCTTTAATTTCTTTAATATTTAATTATTTCAGGTTAAATCTCCATCCAAGTGTCCTCCTTCCACCCCTCCCAGTCCCGCCTCCCACCCTTCCATCCCTTCCATCCCACTCCTCTGGAGTGGAATGTACCTACATAATAGTGTGACCCTTAATTTTAAACAAACTACAATGTAATGCTCAGTTTACATTCATAAAATGAAGGATCTGTCCAAGATCACCACAACAAATAGGAAGCAGAGCTGTTTTCCATCTCAGGTCTGTCCAAATACAGTCTTTCCCTAGAAAGTGGTAAGTTATACTACATGAATATTTTTCATTAACTACAAACAAATATTTCTAAATATTTCCTCAAATGGCATGTGAACACTCAAATATTATAAAACTGAGTGCATTCAAAAATAAAAAGGGAGAATCTGGATTTTGATTTTTAAAGCTCATGTGGGAAACTTGAAAGTTGTTGTATATATTTCTTTAGGTTCCTTCCCATTTAAAAAACTTACTGACTATTGTTTTTATGTGTATGAATGTTCTGCTTGCATGTATGTATGTATGCTCACCATGTGTGAGGTGACTGTGAAGATCAGAGAGTGTCAGATCTGCTGAACCTGGAGTTCCAAACTGTTATGAGCTGGCAGTGTGTACTGGGAACTGAACCCAGGTCCTTTGGAAAATCAGTGAATTCTCTTAGCCACTGAGCCATATTTTTAGCTCCCTTTCCCATTCCTGCATACTGTTTTTTAAGTCAGAAGCAATGATTACTGATGTTTTAATGGACTGAGTATCTATTACCAATCAATTCTTCATTTGCATGCCACTCTGAAAATTAAATGGGATAACTATACAAAAGTGTAAATAGTACATTCTAAGAACCAAGCTGTAGAAGAGATCATGAAGTGATATTCAGTATCTCTTATGGGAATAATGCTTTAAAATACTAATTCCATGATAAAGCTTTTTTAAAAAAAAATCTCTACTTCATATCCTTTCATATCATTTCCTTAAAAGAAAAAATAGCATGTTTGCCCCACTCATAACCTAGAATCTATTTGTAGTGTATGAATGAAAATGGCCTCTATAGAATCATACTTTAATGGGTGGTCTCCAGCTAGTGGAACTGTTTGAGAAAGATTAGGAAGTGTGGTCTAGTCAAGGGAATATTCCAATGCGGATAGACATTGAGATTTCAAAAAACACAGGCTCTTTCCAGTGTCGCCTTTTCTGCCTCCTGCTTGTGGATCAAGATGTAGGCTCATTCACTACTGAAGCTCCATGCCTGCCTGCCTGCCTCCTGGCTGCCTGTCTACCTGCCTGTCTCCTGCCTACCTGCCTGCCTGTCTCCTGGCTGCCTGGCTGCCTGCCTGCCTGCCTGTCTCCTGACACGCTCCCCACTGTAGTGGTCATGGACTCTAACCCTCTGGAATCATGAGCCCCAAGTTGAACACTTTCCTTCATAAACATATTGACCAAAGTGACCTATCATAACAATAGAAAAGTAACTAAGACACTTTGAACAAGAAGTGTACTACGTCATAAGTGTAGCTTGGCCTCTAGCACTGTTTGGTTTTGTGCTCAGACTGTATGTCTCCTTCATTTACTCATCTTCCCCCCTTCACTCTGATAGTCTTTGAATTGTTATGATTACGTCTTGCGATAGAGGAATCACCAGAGCTTTTGAGCCAGTAGAGGGTAGAAGCACCACTCTCACAGTATTTGCATACTGCTGGCACCAAGTGGAAATTGTTTAAAAATAATAATAATTAAAAAAAACATGTACAGGCTTAAACTTTTCCAATTCTAGAAGAAGCATTGTGAATAGATGGTTGTGTATACTCTTTATGTATCCTAAGCTTTCCCTGAAACTAAATTGGATGTGAAACGTGAATTTGTAACTGTGGATCATCCAGGTTCATGTGGCCCTGTCACTCACAAGTATTGTCACTCTTAGTAGGCTTTATATTAAGAATAGACAGTAAAGATACTGAACCCATAAAATTGTTATGTAATTGATGTTCATCTCTCATGGGTAACGTCATCATCATAAACCAGCCATTAAAATAGCCAAGGAAGAAGTCAATGTTATTCTACGCCAGAGCTTACCACCACATGAATTGTAACCCCATTTGACATACGAGAATCAGAAAAAATCTGAATCCAAAATGGGGTTTTAGACCAAATGATTCAGACAGACGTTAAAAAATGAAGAAAAGAATCTTCTATACTCATTATTAGAAGGATTTATATTGGGAAGTTAGAAGATGAGAATACTCTGCTGAATACCATCTGCCCCTTTATTGCATGGGCTTTATATCACACATTTTTCATTTGAAACAAGTTATTTGTTTCTTCTAGCTGTGACCTTTGAGCTACAAATGTCTTGTTTCTCCTCCTTCTATAAGTAGAAGTTCCTCCCCAAAAGCATGATAACCAGCCCCTTACCAATATTTAAAAATAGATATGAGTACAAAATAATGTTTTTGAGTATGTTTATGTACTTATATGTGAATGTACTAATATATACCTGTACACATACAGGTACACATATATATATATATATCATATACATATGCATGTGCATATAATATACATATACATATAATGTATACATAGAAGAATAGAGTCCAGTAATCCCAGCACTTGGAAGCATGTAACATGAGGAGAGTGTGAGACTGTGACTTCAGGACTAACTGTATCTGGGAACCAAAACTAAAAATCAGAGTGAGGGAGTAAGGAATCTTCGTATTTACATATATGTAGACATACAAATATATAGGGAAAAGTATAATTGCATAAAATGGGTTTGTGAAATGAACAGAACTGAATACTATATCAGAAACAAGAGTTTGTATCATAATGACATTTAACTGCAGGAGTCATACAAAATTCAGTTTCTTCATCAAAGTTGGTAATGCCTAGTAGAATTTTCTAGAATGACAGCAGTATTCTTTATGTGTGTTATGGAGTGTGGTATGTGGTTATTGAGTACTCAAAAATTGACTAGTGTTTTCTGAGAAACTAAATTCTACATTTAATTTTAATTATTATTCTAAGTTTAAATAGGCATACATGCAAAGTGCCTATTTTATTGGACAAACTAGCAATGAAATCCAGGAGTAAGGGACAGTATTGCTAAAAGATTGTCAGTATGAATCAAGAAGAATTCCACTGGTATAGGTGCAATATAAAATATTTTTCAGCACAACTACCTTCTTGGAAATAGTGATGGCACCCCATGGTATCTTAGGGCTGTAAAGTTTAAATATGTTTTCCTCTATTTCTTCCAACAGATCTTGAAAACTTTAAGACAAGAACAAGAAGCACAGTGTCCGTCCGTCGAGGTCAGGGAATGGTACTCCTGTGTGGCCCGCCACCCCATTCTGGAGGTATCTATAAATATGTCTACATGTGCACATTTCGCTGGCTGATATTTTTCTTGCAGAATGTTTTCCCTCCTGGCACCAGCTGAGGGAAGTGTCATTTATAGAGATTCCCGTAGTCCTTCTATGTACAGTAAGAGCTATTGTGAATGTCTCCCATAATTAGAATAGGAAAACAGCAGATTGTCCAAATGTTCTCTCCCACTGTGTGCCTGGTACAAAGGAAAAGATTAACAAGTTAGTCCAAGTCAGAATCTTTTTGTATGATCAAACAATGTAGCCAAACTATCAGTACATGTTACATCCTTACAGAGTTAAAAGAAAATGATGATGTTAAGTCATTTTATCCTATTCTGTGTCTGAGGAGACATCTATGAACTGTCCCCATGATGATTCTGACAGAAAATATGTGTGTTTTGATTTTGTATACCAACAAGCAATTCTCTAGCACTCTGGATACCTGCTGACTATGGAGTGATTCAATTCCATTCTGATAGTACTGCCTAGAGTTAGCATCAGACCCCACGGATAAAAAGCTACTATATCTCCAGGACCAACTAATTTCCTAATCTCCAGTGCTTCTGACCAGCTACTGCTAACTCAATTTTAATGATTTACTGTAACAACTAACAGAACTAAGGGGAAACAGTCCACATATTTTAGTTAATCAAACCTGTGGGTAAAAGACACTGAAAATCAAATATTTTAAACAGTCACCTCGTGCCTTGAAAATATCTTGAATGATAGATACTTATCATTCACAAATGATGTTTTGGGTGAATATTGTGTGCAAGATATTTTATCTGAAGGTATGTATCTGTACACCTAGTTCCTGAGATTAAGAGAGGGCATGAGGTCCCCAGAACTAGAGTTAAACATTGTTGTGAGCTTCTATGTGAGTGCCAAGATTCAAAACTGGGTCCCCTTCAAGAACAGCCAGTGTTCTTAACTGCCGAGATTTCTATTTAGTCCCTTAACAAATGTTTTCAGTGACAAAGTTGGTAAGCGCAGGGGCTTGAGAGTTGTCTGAGCAGTTATGAGCACTTGATGCTCTTACAAAGAACACATGTTTGAATCCCAGCCCCTTCGTGATGACTCATGGTCATCTGTAATCCAATTCCAGATGATCTAAACCCTCTTCTGGCTTCATCAGGAATCAGGGATTTGTGTGGTGCACATATATATACATAGAGGCAAAACACTCATACATGTAAAATTAAAGTAAATAATTTTTCTAAAAGATTAATAATATCTATTCTCAGTGAGGAGATCTGATTTAGTTTAGTATCTACTATCATGATCTCATAAATTTTCTGATTGACATTCATGGTTGAAAGAGCAAACTTTTAAACTTGCTGTTTGAAACTACTAATGTTTTTGTCTTGTATTCAAAATCGTAACTTGGTATGTGATAGGCAGTGTGTGTGTGTGTGTGTGTGTGTGTGTGTGTGTGTGTATGCGCGCGTGTGCATGCATGCACACAAGGCCATAGATTAACCTTACTGACATTCCTCAGGAGCTACCTACCTTAGTTTGTTGGATGTTTTGTTTATTTGGTTGGTTTGGTTTGGTTTGGTTTGGTTTCAGGTGGAGTTCTCTTGGGTCTGGAGATTTTCAAGGAGGCTAGGCATCCACCTGTCTTTGTGTCCGCAGGAGTGAGATGATGGCATACACCATCACATAGACTTTGACAGGCTCTGAGCTCAAACACAGGTTCTTGAGTTTGTTTGATAAGCTTGCCAACTGAGCTAAGTCCTCAGCTTTGTAACTTTCTTTTTAATCTAATGTCATGCATAACATTTCCGTCAGAAAAAACAATTAGTGAGAGGGCTTGAAAGCTTGCAGTTGGAACATGAGAATACTGTTTATAAATCAATAAGAAAGGAAAGCAGCCTGTGAAGTCTGCTGGGTCATGGGACTGGTAGGGTTTCTAGGGTATGTGCTTTTGGAAATGGGTTTGTTCCTTAGTAATTCATTTCCTTACAAATGAAATCAGGAACACAAAGCTCAGAGCACAAGGGCTTTTCCTGGTCCTGATTCAAATCATTATTTCCAATTGTGCAAATGGTTTTGAAATCTCTAGGCCTCACTCTTCCTGTCTTGTAAGGGAAGAACTTGTAACAAAACTCTCAAATCCCTTTTAGTCACTTTATTCCATAATTGCAACTCAATAAATGCTAATGAATGTCTGTATTAGATGCATTTGCATTATTGGAGGCCTGTCCTTTATAAAGGAAACCAGTTAGCCATCTAAATATATTTTGAATATGGTGAAATTTGTTCATATCAGCACTTATGAACATGTAATCTGATTAAAATAAAGATGGCAGTTTTGCTAATTTCTTCTATGAGTACCTTCACAGTATTAAGGTTCTGTAACATAGCAGTAACTCCAATGATTCATCTTAGAAGGTATTTTCAAAGTACCCTTCTTCCCTGATGTAATGATAGCACTGAGAAAAATACAATATGATGAAGTGAAGAGGCAGTGTTGCCTGATGATGAGGTACCTAACTACTGCTTCTTCCTTCCTACAGAGAATGTTATTTAAAAATGCCATAGACTTCTGAAATGTGTCTGTCTCCATTGGCAGCAGTCAGCATCTCTGAAATCCACTTCCTTGAGCTGTTCTGACATTCTTGACAGTATTGATGGTGAAAGACAAGAAAATAAACATTCTCATTATGGGCTCTATTAGAAGCCACGCACATAGTAACGGTGTGCGCAAGATAGATGCAGCCTGGAAATTTTCAAGAAAACAACAAAGAGGATCTTGAAGGTTATAAGAGAGTATGTCAGAAATCTATCTCCTTTGTCCAGTAGAGTTAATGATTACCTGATTATATCTCCCCTCTATTCAGAAACCTCCTTTCAGGCTGTAGTTACTGTTTTCTCATGCTTTTTCTGCAACTTGACTACTACCTAAAAGCTGGCAGAATCACCAAAGACTACTGGACCTACTGAGCATTTTACACTTACCATATGGTATCCTAGTTTCAATTGTAACATATTACACAGGGGGAAGGAAATGAGTCAGTCTCTTACTGTATCAGTGGGATATTCCGTAATGCCATAAAATCCACTGTAAGGGATGCTGTTCATTCTGTTTCAAAAAGCATGCATTGTCAAACTTTCATAAGGTAACAGAAATGAGCAACAAATGATCTATTTGAGAAGCATATATTTCCACTGTTCAGTCAGTCAGTGTTATAGTATCATCATATTCATATATATATTTGTAAATATATATAATTATATATATAAGTCATTACATAGATTTTTACCATTAAATGGGGATGCAGCCACAGAAAAAGAAAGAAAGAAAGAAAGAAAGAAAGAAAGAAAGAAAGAAAGAAAGAAAGAAAGAAGGAAGGAAGGAAGGAAGGAAGGAAGGAAGGAAGGAAGGAAGGAAGGAAG
>CAJQZJ010001896.1:1018287-1029230 GCA_907164525.1 Lophiomys imhausi | reverse complement strand
ACACACACACACACACACACACACACACACACACACACACACACACATATACAAACAGGCACACAGACACACACACGTACATACATACACACACATACATATACACACAGGCACACAAACACACACACAGGAACACATACATATACATACACATACACATATAGGTGAGCACATAGGCACACACATGCACCCACATACACACACACAGGCACCCATTTGTATATATGCCCATTTCAGCAGTCCAGTTAACAAAATTGCTTCTGGTCGAGTGCATGATGCCAAGGGCACTGCTTCATTTTCAGGTTAGGAAATGTAAATTCTAGTTGGCAAAGCTTTTGTTGTCATTTTCCTACTTAACTGGGGAAAAGTGAAGTTTCTGACTATAAATCACAATGAAATAAAAAGGAAGCCTAGGACAGTCACTTGATCCAAAGGCTGCAATAAGTCATTATCAGAAATATGGAGTTTATAGTTTTAATGCAGATAGTGTTCCGCATTTGCTTTCCACTGGACAACCATCTTTAGGTTCCAACAAAAGCTTATGTACCCACCAGTAGTCTTGAAGAGCAGAATGTGTAATTAACACAAGTTTTTCTTGACTTGTACCAACATTCCAAAGAGCACATGAACAGTGAAGAATCAAGTATCTATTAAATGCAGAGGATCAGGGGTTCAACATGCTATAATGGGCTATTCTCTCCATTTTCCCATCAAAAAGAAAAAGAAAAAGGCTTTGCTGAAGAAGCCTCACAGAAGACACTCCACTGTTAAGTATCACATGGAGCCTCCCCAATTTGGATCTCAGAGTCAATCCATTAAGCTTAAAGTACATAAGCTTTCATGCAGCTCTACTGAAATGACCAGAGTAACAATGAACACATTCGTTAAAGGAGCAAACTCCATAAGACTAAAACTAATCCTCCCTAATCCTAGCTTTAAAAGATCTCATATTTGCCGTGTACAGGGGTCTTTGAACAGAGTTGTGGTCACCCTACTTCATGTAGCCTACCACATTCCCTTCCCATTCCAATAGAAACCAATAATTACAATATAAATGGTTTATCACAAGGCAAACGAACAGAAGAATCGGTTGCTTTTGTTGATAGAAGAAATAGTAAAGTTTTGAGATTCTTTTGACAGACTGATAGAATGTGTTTGCCTTTGAGATCCTATGTTTTGTGTAGGGAAAAAAAAATGAAGAAGTGGTTGGGATGTTGATCCTGGGCTGTGTAATTTATGCGTGGCTCATGTAAGCTGTTACCTCTTAATCACCCAGGAACCCCAGATCTTGAAGTGAACTAATGATCCCCTGCTGACTACCTGCTCTACTTGTAGTTCTGCTTTCAACACATCTGTCAGCACTGCTTCCCAGAGGGACTGTGCACACGTTGGAAAGTCTGACATTGTGCACTAACTACTGTGAGACTTTCTCCATTAATAATGGACTGTTCCTCCTTAAGCCATGAATCCCCCACTCCAAACACCAATGCTTCTCCTTTTATGTGCTTCTGGGTCTGTCATCTGAGAGACAGGCAGAGACGACACATCTGGCATCTGTTACTCATAGGGGGTTCATAAAATCTAAACTGGGAAGATTATTCTTGCAAATGATGTTCATGGAAATGCTAGCTGATGAGTGAGTGTCGAACTAGTGACATTCTTTCCCTAGTTGGTGACAGTTAAAAAGTATATATTAAATTCTCACATACACACAGTGACACTCATACCCTAAGTTTTTATTTCAGGGATGCATTTCTAATTCTTACGTTGGATCCCTGGAGAGAGAGACCAATTATTTTCAAAGAATTATTCTTGTGAAGGAATTGTCCTATAACGTGACAACTAACTATATTGCCAACATCTATTTTTCAATTAATGGTTTAAAGACATTCTCTGAAGTAAGTCAAAAATTCTGGCAGGATTTTTTTAATATCAATTTACATTAGATACAGGTAAAAAGAAGAGTGAGTTTGGAGTTAGAAAAAGGAAAAATGAAAGTTCATTGTAGTATACAGTGTTTCACTTTGGTTCAAAAAATTTAAGCAGTAGAAAAAAGAAGAGAAGGAGAAAGAAGAGAAGAAGGGAAAAGGGAAAGTTCATCAAAACCAATAAATAAGACCCTACACGTGAATGTGTAAATCTCCAAAGCTCCTAAGTACTGCCATTCATTGCTTCTCTTGACATACCCCTTGTGAAATCAGCATAGGAAATCAGAATCCAGGATAGGTTTCTCACACTTTTAGAGACCACACTGCAGTGGAACTGAAGCAAGGCAGGTGTGAGATGATAGAGAATCAGGAAGAGTCAGAAGACCTAGTTAGCATAAATGTCATCCAAGGGGAATAACAAGTTGTCATCATAAACCGAACGGTTTCTTAGGCTCAACTAGACCATCAAATGAATTTGATTATCCTGTGTTACAATTGACATCTGATTCATTGAACATCAAGACACTGCATGCCAACAGAACAGGCCAGATGTTTGTACTCAGTAGGAGCTCCTGAATAGTCTCAACAGTGATACAAGGACATTTTTTAAAATTCTGTTTTTCCATGTGTTATCTCAGGAACACTCAAACACCAAATTCAAATTCATGTAGGTATGTGTGGAGCTTCCTAAGTTAGAAGATACATGTCTCAAAAAAAGTTCCTTCCAACATTTTTTATGGACTCGCATTCTAGAGTTGGCAGGAAAAGCCTAGTGGCAAGTCTGTTATGCTTGAGAAGCCCGCAGAGAAGCAAGTGTAGTCACTTTTCATCAGATGTTGGGTACTAATGGTCATTTTTGCCATAGCCTACTTACAGATCATAGGATTACCAAATACCAAACCCCCAAAACAGCCCATGATAATTTT
Organism: Lophiomys imhausi; assembly: GCA_907164525.1. Classification (NCBI taxonomy): domain Eukaryota; kingdom Metazoa; phylum Chordata; class Mammalia; order Rodentia; family Muridae; genus Lophiomys; species Lophiomys imhausi. The sequence continues at coordinate 1,026,376 of CAJQZJ010001896.1, read as the reverse complement.
GTTCCCAAAAAAAAAGAGTACAAGACTGTATCCACAGTTGTCAGGAAAACCCTGGCCATTCTTCGTCCTTTTTATTTCTTCTTTTACTTTCTGTTCCACTTGCTTCATCTTCCTCTTCCTTTAAAAAGACCCTGCTGTGTACATTTTTTTCAATTGTATTTGCAGCCTTAAGTAAGAATAGTGAAAAATAACAGAATAATGACAGTATGCTTTTTTCCTGCTAACAAGGCTCTTCTTGTATCGGGGCTTAGTGACAAGAAGACTGCTTGGCCTCCTTCCCCTCTTCTACTCTGCATTCACATGCAGAACCAACAATTTAAAAAATAAATAAATAAAAACAGCCCAGGGCTTTCAAAGCCATAAATGATTGACAATTACTTAATTGTTGCATTAGGTTTCCAAACAAATACATTAAAGGAGATACTGCTGACTCGGGTAGGATTCAGTCCAACTCATTTGCTTTTGTTACCATTGCCCAGAGAAGGTGGATCAAAACATTACCTCTGAGGACTGGAGAGATAGCTTTTTATAAAATTAACATTTTTGCATAGAACCTATGTTCAGTTTCTGGCACCCAAATATAAAATTAACATTTTTGCATAGAACCTATGTTCAGTTTCTGGCACCCAAATAATCCAGTAACTCTAGGCCCAGGGGATCTTATACCCTCTTCTGGTGCCAAGGACAGATTCGCATACATGGAACACACATATAAACAGAAATTAGTGATGTTTTAATGCTTTTGAGTAGATTATACCTTTGACTTGGTTTTCCAGAGCATAGGCATGTTCACAGACAGTGTAGTTATTGTGACTATACTTTTAATGGAAGTTGCTTCCTATTCTGACATAATCATATGCTACAATGACTCAATTAGCTTCACTTTTTCTAATCCTACAAACAGTTCCCAGAAAAATGGTGTGAGTGTGTGTGTGTGTGTGTGTGTGTGTGTGTGTGTGTGTGTGTGTACTCATGAGTGTAGGTTCCTGTAGAAGCCAGAAAAGGGGGTCAATTCCCCTGGAGCTGGAGCTACAGCCATTTGTGAGGCACTAGAAATGGGTACTGAGAAGTGAACTCAGGTCCTCTGCAAGAGTAGTAAAAATTTATTTTCCACTAAGCCATCTTTCCAGCCCTGTCTTCATTTTTCTTATTCCTACTGTACTTTTATCTATGAATCTCATATCAAATAGAGACTGAGGCAAGGATCCAATCTGTAGCCAACAATGAAGAAATGAACTTGCTGACTCCAAATCTGGTTCTAAACCAAATATACATGTAGCAAGCAGCCTAAGGATTTTATTCTTTTCCTCAGCCTTTCCAAGAAATCATTTTTTTTTTTTGAGGGACAGAAGCTCCTTGCTATGCTATGTATAACCCACAGAAATGGAAGAAACTCAGTTGGAAGTTACTGTGCTTTGTAGATATTAAAACTATGTCTCACTTGTGGTAAGACATTCAGTTGAAGGATTTCTTTCTTTCTCCACTGAGCTTTTCACTCAGAAGTGTTCCATAGATGGTTTAGTCTTAGGCTTTAGATCTCATCTTTTATTATGACAATGAGACCTTGACCAGAGGTGTTGAATGCTACCTGTTAGAGGACTCTTTGGTCCTGTTAAATTTCATAATGTTAAGAAGACTACCTTTATCTTGTTGGGCTAAAACAAATGGTATGTGGAAGTTAGTTCTCCACTACCTTTAATTATTTGTTTATTTATTTATTTTGAAGCTGTATCCAAGCTACCTTAAAAATCATGATCCTCTAACCTCAGCGTTGGAATTACATGTATGTTTCTAATTGACTCCCATCTGGTTGCCTTTAGAAAGGAAAGAAGGAGATATGCAACATTTTTTATTCCACACTGTTGAGGTCATCTTGAGGAATGTTCTTTAATTTGGGAAAAATAAAAATCTACTAGGTTCTAAGTTTGTAGGTTAAAAACAGCATTCATTTGCAGGATGTGTGGAATGGACTATGTCACAAGCAGACACCAGAGAATTGATACTACAATAATTCAAGCCACTGATGCTATTGTTTTGGTGTTAGATAGCAACTCGGGTGTCAGGTGTTTTGTGCTCGCTCCCTTCTTGGAATGTAAGCATCAAACCTTGCTGGGCTCCTATCTAACAGGACTCTAACTCGGTACATTCTAACACCTCAGTCTCAGTCAGTCACTTTTCTCTGACTATGTTTCTCTCTTTCTCCTTCACTAGGTAGGATTTCATTTCTCCACATCACCACCTATATCTAGACCTATATATTTAACAACAGCATCCCTCATCTTTAAATGAGAAAAGTTCTTGACCCCATGAGTGGATTTTCATGTTCCTCTTTACAGAAAAACTTTACCAGTTACCTTAACATCTTTTCTTGATTCTTATATACAGTCCACTTTAGAACTTTACTTGGAATTTAAATAATAATAATAATAATAATAATAATAATAATAATAATAAGGGCCTGGAGAAATGGCTCAGAGGTTAAGAGCACTTCTGCTGGCTGTTCTTCAAGAGGTCCTGAGTTCAATTCCCAGCAACCACATGGTTGTTCGTAACCATCATATAATGAGATATGGTGCCCTCTTCTGGCATGCAGGCAGAATACTGTATACATAATAAATAATAATAATAATAATAATAATAATAATAATAATAAACAGTGTTTCCACAACACTGATGCTGATGTTAATATCTCACTTTTCATCTTAATCTTCCTATCAGTACTATTCAATGAATTTAATTACCCTAAACTTCTTGAAATTCTTTCTTCCCTTGGCTCTTGGGCTACAGATAGATTGGTCAGATTACTAGCTCACAGGTTTGCCACATTAGTGTCCTTTGATGACTTCTTCTCATTTCCTTGTCATTTTCCCATCTTCTTAAAGTAACATTTTAGTGCCCTGACACTCCAGTCCCAGGCCTTTCATGTCAGAGTATGCTTTCTCCCCAATGATTCTATATTTCTCATAGCTTTGAATGCCATCTTTAAATCAATATTTCTTAATGTCTAACTTTAGTCTTCCCTTTTAAACTTCTGACTCATATATCCATTGGCTATCTGTCTATTTATTATGTTATGTATAAAGTCATCTTAAATATAACACAGCCAAATCTGAGAATTTGGGTTTTTCCCCCCTACGTCTTTTCATCCTGACATTTCCCCCATTTCTGGAAGGAACTCCAGTCTCTCAATGTCTCAGACTGAAATTTGGGGAACAGTCTAATTTTCTTCTTTTCCCTAGTCCACCTTCCAACCTCTTAGCAACACTTGATTATGGCTTCTTCAAAATAGTCCCCAAATCTTCACAACATACTGTGATTGAACCAGCTTCCCTCTTTCTACCACTGCAAGCCTAGGCCAAATACTAGAGATTGTCACAATCCCTTCCTAAACAGAATCCCTACTTCTGTTCCTGACCTCTCTAGCCTTTTGTCATTGTAGGAACCAGATTGAACATTCTAAACGTAAGTCAACTCGTGATTTTCTCATGTTTATACCTTGTAAAGTATCTAGTTCTTGTTTAAATTAAAGCATCAACAGTCCTCATAAATCTCTCCATCAGTTTCTCTCTCTCCAAGTATGGCCTGTTGTTTTGAAAACACCTCCCCTCAGACTTCAAGGCTTGTAACTTTTTATTTCAGATCTCTGCTCATTTTCACCTCTTCCCTGAAGTTTCTAAAACAGTGCTCTCCTTGTTGCTTTTGTTTTCTTACAAGTGTTTAGCACTACATGACAGAAGGCTCCCATTTGAGAATTGTGTTTATTCAGAGTGAGAAATTTCAAGATCTCAATTACATTTTCTATTGAAGTCACCTGGGCTATATTAGGCTGCAGTATTAAGAAGCCAACAGGAAATATGTGCTGCAGCCTGACAAAGAGCTGTTTCTGACAATGTCTTCTTAGTTTTAGAAATGCTAGTTCCAGTATCAGCTGAGGATATGAATTAGTTACTTTTCTTATTGCTATGATCAAATGTGCAACACAATCTACTTAAAGATAGAAACAACCTGCTTTCTTGTCTCCACAATTCCTTGACCAGACATCATACCTGTAAAGCGCACCATTAGGATCCCTTAATGGAAGCAACTCCGATTGTAACATAGCTCTCTGAATGCTCTAGAAGAAGCCCGTGCAGAGCCTTTTAGTGACAATTACATCATCTAATGAGCAAGAATCTTTTAAGAGACAAATGTAGCTATTTTTAATAACAAGAAGAGGCTCTCTCAGCTCACCTCTCCTATACTAACATTGTAAGTAAATAGAGGTACCCCATAGCTAAAAGTCCACAGCTGATGGGCTGAGAGTCAGAACCCCTTTTTGCTAGATAATGAAGCTGTATGCTGCCAAGAATCAGGCACTCTCTTTCTCTCAAACCAATTTATCCCAGATTTTCTTATATTTAAAGATATTAAATACTATCTAAAGTAACATTTTAAATGGATTACCATTTTCACCAAAAGCTATGTGAAATCCTTGAAAAAGTCTCAAGAAAAAACAAGTCAATAAAATAAATTAATAAATCAGTGTGCCTTGGGCAAGATATTTTTAAAACAATTATAAATCATACTTTAGTGTGGTTCTGTGCGCAGATCTTTTTTATATGTTATTTTTAAGGGAAGTAAAACTGTAAATGAGAATTGATGGTGAATGATTAGAGATTATTTGAAAATGACAATTCCAATGAATGATGAAATTTAGACAAATGGGTGAATACTAAGAAAGACACGGGCACTGTAACAAAATATTGGTAAATTTAATTGTCTAAATATTTTTAAAACTTATATAAAGTTATTAACATGTAAACTATGGAAAATAAACTTTGAGTTAATTTCATGAAATATTTAGATGTAAATGAGACATTTGTTTATGACTTCCCCTCCTAACCAAGTTTTTGATTCACCAACAAACTCCTGAGTCCAAAATATACATAATCAGAGAGATTTTGTATTTTTATATAATTTGCTTGAGGGACACAGCTTGCTGGTGCTATGGCATGTGTTTCAAGGTGAGAGGATAACTTGTAGGAGTCAATTCTCTCCTTGTCCCATGTGGATCCCTGAGGTTGAGCTCAGGGTGGCAGGCTGGGCTGCAAGCATCTGTCCTGCTGAGCCTTCTCAACTGCTTGGTTTTTACCTTTTTGAAAACAGCTTTAGAAACCAAGAATTGTAATCTTGTTGCAGACATATTGAGAACAGCAAAGGAAGTAAAATCCATAGAACAGCTCTGGGAGAAAAGTCCCAATTATCCCCATTTACCACATGAGACTTAGAGGGAGCACATGACTGAGACCTGGGCTGTTTTTAGAACTTAAATCTGCTTTAGCCAAAGCTTATGCTCTAAGTGCTCATACGCCAAGGCCTCCTAGGACGTCTTTCTCCTACACTTTTTATTTAGACCTTCTATCAGACAAATTTCTCAAAATAAATCTTGGCATTTTGTGGAGGCAGTGATGTATACTCTATTGCATCATAATCACTGTGACATTGTGACAACAAACATATCGTGTGTGTGTGTGTGTGTGTGTGTGTTTGGTAATCAATTGTTATTCCTTTGAGATAGTCTATGAGCATCTTTTTTTATTTTATTTGTTAGGTATATGTATATGTATGTGTACATGTGCCACTGCATGCATGTGGAGGTCGGAGGAAAACTTTTATGAGTCAGTATTCTCCTTCCACTCTGAAGGCCTTGAGGATGACACTCAGATTGTCAGGTACAGGGACAGGCATGGTTTTCCACAGAGCCATCTAGTCAGCCCTAGGGATCCTTTATTGATTAAATGATTTTAAGAAATGCCTTTGAAGATTTCCAAGACTAAAATTTGGGCAAGTCTCATAGTGTAAAATCATGCACAAATTCTTTCACCCTTAACCCATTATCTCCCACGATGTTTGTTTGCCTCTGTTATCAAACAACTGCTCCTTACCTCTCATTGTGGCAGGGTCCTAGAGCAGACATTTTCAGACTGTTTTATCAGTACCTCCCCTTGTATTCATTCTGTTCTTGTCTTGTGATAAGACTGTGTGACTACAGGACTCTGCAGTGAATCATCTTATTGCCCTCTCAGCTCATCACCATACTAGGAGGGAAAGGTAAATATTGCAAAAGCAAAAATAGAGAGACTTGCCAGCTCCTTGTAAGAGTAAAACTGACCTTGGCACCATCCCTTTTAGAGGTCAGTAAAGGGTGCATATGATTATCCACAAGCCAATTCAACTGAGGGCTGAGCTCACCCCCTTTGCTCATCAGATCTCAGTTAAGAAGCTTATGTAGAACAAAAAAAAAAAAAAAAAAAAGGGCAGACTCCTACTGCAAGCAGATCAAGTGCACCCAGGGTCAGGCAGCATCAAAGAGGGTCAGCTAATCAACGCTCCTCCAGCAATTTGTGATCTGAAGGGCAGGAGGGATGCTAAAATTATAGGTTTCTTGTCCCTTGCCGCTAACATTGACCTGTCAGGTGGTGATTGTTTTGAGCTTTTGAAGGTGGCTGAAAATAACTCCACGAAGTAGCCCTTAGCCCTGGCCCAGATGTAACCACACACCTTTCTTGGCATGATAACCAGGCTGTTGGAGATAAACTGCTATGTGTCTATCCTGTGCAAACTCATTGAATACCAGCATCCCACTACCCAGTATATAACAAATAAACATTGAGGGTTTTCATAACAGGTTTCATGAAGAAAAATATTTCTTTCTACCCTTTTATCGCTCTCCTGAATCTTGACTAGCATATATCAGAAGGAACATGCTACAGAGCTAGTCATAAAGAATGCCAACATGATTGACATTTCTACCTTGGTATACTAGGACAGACCTGACTATCCCGAGACCCATAAAGTTCAAGTGACTTGTTCAAGGTCACATGGCTTTTTTCCATATCACATGTGTGGCATATATCTTAAGCCTCAGATCTTGGCCAGGGCTTTCTGACAACATGGTTTTAAATTAGAAAGAGGCTGGGTAGAGTCAGCTCAGGAGTGATGGGAGCAATAGGGTCAGGGATGTGTTAGGGCAGGAGCAGAACTCATGGTGAACAAAGGGAAGCATTTTGTTTTCAAGCATTTTGTTTCAAGACTTAAGAGGGAAGAACACATTTTAGGAGCCTCTGGTTAAGATTCTGTGATAGTCTTCAATACTGTAACTATTATCTAATAGTTCTGTTAATTAGGAAGTTTTTGGTTGGTAATGTCAAACTCGAATTGAAAGAAACTTTCTTAAAATCATGGGAATTTATTGGCAGAAAATTCCTGACAGACACAGCTAGATTTGGTGTGTGAAGTAATCAGAATTTAAAATCTGTTTATCCCTTAGCTCTGCTTTTCTCAGGCTGCCTCTTACAGCCTAGTAACCCAGCCCCCCCAAAAAAAAACTGCCCTCTCCCCAGTAATTTTAATAGAAGCTTTAAAACTGTTTTCATATGTCAGTTTGATTGATATGCCCATGCTTAAACCAGTTCTAGTAAATGAAGGTCATGAAGCAGCACCAGATAGAAAATAACGATCTGGCCTATGTAGAACATAGGTCTGTTGCTGGAGACACTAATACAACATCTGAGAGTTGGAGAAAAATGGTTTGTATTACACACGTTGCAATAAGCCTACCAGTTGTGGCTACAGGGGAGGAAATAAGAGCCACCAGTCAACATCTTATTGTTATTGTGTAGTTATAACCCATATCCCATCTGTAGAATCTTATTTCAAGATGAAAGAACTGTTTCATGCACCATAGGCTATACTATGTTGGATTCACAAGCAAGATTCTCAGAACGTGATTTTCCTACAACACAACCCTAATGTGTTTGTTTCTTCCTGGGTCCTGATACCTACAATACATGACACATAGTAGGAATATATTTAGTATTTGTTGAAGGATCAATTAAAAACTGTATTTATTGAATACAAGATTTCAGTTTTGGATAATACAGACGTTCCTGAAATAGAAAATGCTGCTGGAGGGACAAGGGTATGATCACATTTAAAACCGCTGAACAATAGTTACAAAAAAGTTTAATGGTAAATGTTAGGTTTTTGTTGCCACAGTTATAATTTTTTTTAATAATTTATTTTTTATTTCTTCAAGTTACATCTCAAT
>CAJQZJ010001896.1:920876-1015391 GCA_907164525.1 Lophiomys imhausi | reverse complement strand
CACCGTCGGGCTGGTGGAAGGCGGAGACCAGCGCCATTTTTAAGGCGCGGCACGTCGCAGCTCTCTACAACTTCCATTGATCTTTGTATCACCAACTCATTTCACATACAGGTTTCTAGACGATAAGAGAACATATTAATTTTATGATTTTGCTATAGCAATGGATTAGCAAAATAGAAATTATACAGATGGTTACAAGATTTCATTTTTGACTGACTGTTTAAGGTTACATTGACACATCACTTTTTCTTTCTGTTTCCCACTTTCATGTATGAAGGGAAGATAGTATTATCTCATAGATAAATCAAGTGCATTAATGTAAGTTAATATAAGCACAGAAAAATAAATTACTGTCTTGACAGATCAGTGCTATGTACTGCTTTGTCAGCTTTACATCCCATCCTGTTCCATTAACATAAACACATGATTAGGAATTCATCTTTAAAATGCATTGAAATGAGTACATAATTCATTAAGTGATTCTAGTCATCATTTTCCTGCTCATTGATCATAATAGTGTTTATTGAATAATAATACATCCTGGATACTGGGCTAATTATAATTAGTCTTTTGTCTTCAGTACTTCACTTGAACTTTTCAATGGTACTATATGATAAATATAATAATTTATATTCCTCAAAAGAGAAAAACTGAGCTCTAAATAGAAAGTAACTTTCTACTCACTTACTACTCTGAGTTATAACAAAGCAAACTTACAGGGCCAATTACATCTAACTTCAAATCCCAGGATAAAGATTATAGTCAACAGAGGCAAAGATAATAATTTTAAAGGAAAAAAGCCAAAAGCCATTTTGCTTAGATATCAGATAAAGAGGTATCATTAATATATATTATTTTCTCTTAAAAAAATTTCTGGTAGTTGACATTTTTTCTTTCAAGTCTGTGTTTTATTGTCTTGGAGAGTTAGTAGGGTCATTGATACAGGAGTAGGTAGATGGCAGGTTATTCCACAAAGACATTTCAAAAGACATTTCATGCAGACTTATATGAATAAGAGTAAAATATTATTATTAACTATGGGAGGGAAGGTATGATATCTCTAAGAAGAAAAAGTCTCATAGGTTTGTTGTATTGGCTATGATACTGTGATCAGAGGGAGGCAAAGCTAGGATTTGGGGGACACAAACCTTTTTTGAATGAATGTGTTGATATAAATGGGGAAAAATGCTTCTTTTACCTTAATTTCCTGAAAGAGTCCAACTGGTGTTGATTTCTTCCCTCTGCTATCAGCTGAGTTTTGCTTTACCTCCTCTGACCACCTCCTTGTCAGAGTACATTAGGCATAGATGCACTCCTTCAGGACTCAAATGTTGAAGTCAGAAGATTCAAGTGTTCCTTTGTAGTCAAGTTAGATTTTGAACACCTCTGATTGAGTAGCTTATGTCACCTGATCCCTACTGGGCCGATGAATGCCTGATGCAATGAAGTAATGATTGTTTAACCTTATAATGCATCTTGATCCCTCTTCCTGACCTTAGAGAAATGAAAACTTGTTGCTTTGACAACCAACGGAAGATATGTTGTTAAGAAAGAGAAAATTGGTCTGAGATGTAGCTCAATAGTAGAGCACACTTCTAGCACAGCCAAATGTGATTAAAAACCTTGTGTGTGTGTGTGTGTGTGTGTGTGTGTGTGTGTGTGAGTAAGATTTTGAAATTTTTGACTAAGGGTTAATTTATAAATGATCAGAATTTGAACATCAATTATCTGAATTTTAGATCACATCTTTAATTGAGGAGGGTGTGAAATTGTAATAATCTGGTGAAAAGACTGTGCATCAGTGACTTGTATAGGCACTGGTTATTATTGCTTGGAAGCTTGCTCAGTTAGTCATATTCCTGTTTAGAGCCATTAAAATGTAAATAATTATAGTTTAATTGACATCTCCACATTTGTCCCAAATCACTCATCATTTCTAAGTATCCCTTTTAGTTCTATGTTGAATAATCCTCTTTCTCTTCAGAAATTACTAAGCTTAAAGTAACAATAAAGATTTTGATCATGCTGCAGCAAACTTCATATATTCCTATGCATTGTACTTGGTATAGCATTTCTTGGGCCAAGTCTTTCAATTCTGACAATGTGAGTGACACATGTGTCCTGATACTTAGTTTATTAGGTTACTGGGTCATCTAAAATCCCAAACATCTCCTGAGCATCAATTGTACTCTGATGGATCTTCCTAGTCCCTGTGTCATACCCATTCAATAGCAGGCTAGGCACATCACTCATTATAGTCACTTCAGGCCATCATGTCACTGGTGGTTCTGGCTAAAAAAAATACAGTTGTAATTGTTTCTTGAACTGGGAAAAATGTTTTTCTCTTCTCAAGAGATGTCTGTTTTAACCACAGATCTCATCCTATTGGTTCTTTGTGAACTCGCCTCATTTTCCTGTATCTCATTTTTTAGGCCTGCCTCCTATTTTATCCATTTCTAAATATTAGTAGAGATGACAAATGACATCATAGTTATAAGTATCTTTAAGGAGCCAAGTATGAAGCTCAGTATCAGATTCCTTTCCTTGCATGTACAGAACCCTGGGTTCAAATCTCACCTCTTACTGGCTACATCTTCGAAAACTTGGAATAGATTTGCCTCAGGACCCAGCCATACCATTTCTGGGTACACCCAAATGCCTCTTCATGGAATCATAAGGAAGTTTCCTCATCTATGTTTATAGCAGCCTTATTTGTAATAGCTAGAAACTGGAAGCAACCCAGATGTCCCTCAACCGAAGAATGGGTTAAAAAATTGTGGTACATCTACACAATGGAATATTATTCAGCTCTCAGGAACAATGAAATTAGGCAATTTGCAGCCAAATGGATGGAACTAGAAAAGCTCATCCTGAGTGAGCTAACCCAGACTCAGAAGGATGCATATGGCATCTATTCACTTATAGTAGGTTTTTAGCTATATAGTAGCAGGTATCGATACAACTAACACACCAAAGGGAACTTGGACGTAGACTTTTTTTTTATGTTTTCTTTATATTTTTTTTCTATTTTTTAGTCTTTTTTATCTATTTGTCTGCTTATTTATTTGTTTGTTTTTTAGTTCTCTCTCCCGGGCAATGAGACACGTTTCACTGGTGGTACTGCCTCGTAGCCCCCCAATGAATGAGGAGGCTCTTGGCCCTCATACGACCTCTCAACTGAGATGAGGGACTGTTATATAAGGACACCCCATCCCAGAGAAATGGGATGGAAGGGTTAGGAGGCAAAGAAAAAAAATGAAATGTGACGTTTCAGCCTTTTACGACTAATTGTCATAAACTGTTTAGGATAATTAAGAAATGCAAACTAATAGTTATGCAAGCTGGTCATTTTGTAAGGTACTATGACAGCCTAATATAGTTATTTTCTAAGCTAATCAGAAATAAAGCTGCTAAGAGACAAGCAACATCTGCTTACCCTAATATAGGAGATAGATAAGGCCTCTTCAAAAACCTCAAGAGATCTGCACAATATGGCATTCAAAGATGTTTCTGTAACTTTAGATTTTTTTATATCAAGACATATCAACTCCTGACAGCACCCCCTATTCTACCCCAAGTAGAAGATGAGCATCGAAGAATCTCCAGTGGGAGATGATTGAATTAGTCACAAGCCTATCTCTTGGTAGGAAAAGCCCCTTGCTCCAACTGTAGACAGAATGCTGTCAAAAAAGGACAAAACCTGGAAGCAGGTAAGTCGACAGCCTAGCTCTGCCAAGACAGGGTAGGTAAGTCCTTCATAACCCCTGCTCTACAATCAATGTCTGTCACAGAAACGGGGCCAAACGACTGAAGATCGATGCTGTAATGTATGGAAAGAAAATGGGAACTGTCCAGGCAGCCACTGGTATGTCATTTCTTAGTTTTGGAAGCTGCAAGCCCTGTACTTCCTATAAAATCAGATATATTTATCCCTCTCAGGTATCTGAGGTGGTTGAAGAACAGATACCTAGTCTCATAATTAAATTTTGAGTTGTTTAGTAGTCAAGAGAGTGTTAATAGATCTAAGAAGATGCTTTTAAAATTGTGTTGCAAGTTAGTATGAATGTTGAGTTAGATATAGAACTTTAAACTCATGGAGATGGTTAGATAGTAGAATGTTAAAGTCAGGTGCCAAATACATATGGACTGGACATTGGGAATGTACGCTAAGCCATATAAACCTTATAACTGTGGCCTAATTACCTCTGTTGTTTTGTATTGTATTTATTATTATAAGAGAAAGAGCCATTTGTTGGACTGAAAGGGGAAACGGTAGGGGGAAATAAGATATACCTTAAACTTTAAAAAAAAAAGGGAAGAGGATGGGGGGGTTGAGGGTGGGAGGGTGGGACTCGAGGGGAGAATGGGGGGGACTGTGATTGAGATGTAACTTGAAAAAATAAAAAATAAAGGAAAAAATGAAAAAATAAAAAAATATATATATATGTAAGAAAATGGAAGGCATTTACAGTCTATGGAGTTTCTGACATACTTGTAATAAGTAACATTGTTTAGGGGAACTTCAATCATGATGAGAAGCAGTATGAAGATTTAAAGCTGACATCTACTTATGAATGAAAATATGCAATGTTACTCTTTCTGGGTATGGATTACCTCACTCAGAATGATTGCTTCTAGATCCATCCATTTATCTATGAATTGATTTCTTAAACATCTGAATAACATTCCATTGTGTAAACATACCACATATTCATTATCAGTTCACCAAATGATGAAATGCAAGCTGTTTCCACTTTCTGACTACTGTGAATAGAGCAGCAAGGAACATGGTTGAGCAGGTACCAGTAGGGTAGGATACTGAGACCTTTGGCTTTACACCCAAAAGTAATATACATGGGCCATGCAGTGGATCTATTTTCAGCTTTTTGGGGAACCTCTACACCTATTTCTATAGTGACTATACTAGTTTGCACTCCTAACACCTCCAATAACATATGTCTTTTTTTTAACCTTTGCCATTCATTCATCCTTTGTATTGGAAAAACCATCCTATAATTCTGTTCACTTGCACTCAAGGACCAGTTAGGGTAACTAACACTGTACTTCTCGCCTAGCTGCTTCTTAGAACTGTTTTCTCAGTACTGTGTTTACATTACCAGGACAACTCACTGTCTAGACATCTACTTTATTTTTACTATTTTCAAAATATTAGAAATCATAGAAGACACATACACGTGTTAAAACCCACATCCTTCCATTTCTAGCCTCCACTCAGCAGCTAAACCATGTGAACACAAAGAATACTTTCCTGTTACACACACACTTTGTTTGGGTTGTGCAGAACATTCTCACTGGAGATCAAAAATCATTTGTTATACTTTTTCACAGATACATTTGTAGAAGCAAAAGAGAGATCATACTCTGGGAGTCTAGGAGTACATCACAAGGCAATCTGCTCTAAGTATAAGACTGAGTTGAAGCCTTTCTATTTGTCTTTACCTTTCATGTAAATCTCATATTTCATTCCATCAGATACCCATATCAATGTGTTACCTTACTTTCAAGTTAAATTTCCTAACTCCACTCACAAATTTCTAATGAAAATCCTCACTTACTCCCTAAGAAAAATGCTCAATTTTCCCAGCAAAACAGTGACAAAAAAATAAGTAATATATAAAATTGTGGAAAATTCAAGCCATAGCCAGAGCAGTATTCAAGGATCCTTGTACATTAGAAAATGGCACTTTTGGCATCTGCCTTCCTACACCTCCACTGCCACATCTTGGTGAGTAAGTCTCATGTACTAAAATATCCTGGGGAAAAAAAGCAGAAGCCCCTTAGTCAGAGGCTTAATTTTAGAAATTCCGCCACAGGGTTGGGTGAGATTTAGCACTAATCTAATCTCTGCTTTGCCTCTTCATTCCTCCGCATTCAGTGCTGCTTGAATGACCTTTACCCGAATGTCTGAGACTGGAAGTATTTTGGAATCTTTGAAAGTCTTGACTGTTTGCATATACATAATTAAATGTCATCAGAATGAGACACTAGCTCTCAATATAAACACTCCCTTTTAATCCTCATGCCACATATTAATATAGTCAAAAGGTAACTTTATAAAATATTTTAAATTTTTGTGCATGAAACAATGTTTCATGTGGAATTTTCTATCAGCGGCATTCAGCCTGTGGCAGTAGACACTGTACCAATTCATATTTGGGCTCTTCCAATGAGTAATGGTTAGCCTGTATTGTGATGATGATAAATCATTTTGGATTTTTATGCCAACAAATACAACTTGCTTGGAGTTAATCCACTATCCACTGTATTCAGAATGACTCTGAATCTCTGTTTGGCAAAGTCAAAGAGAGATAGTAGTAGCATCTTACAGTCCAAGGGACAGATGTATGTCAGCCCTTCCCTGCTCTAGCCAGCACTGATAAATAATGACATCAGTACCCAGACCCTAAACTGTTTTTTTTTCCTGATGCATAGAACAGTCTGTACCAAGTTCTGTATTTGCAATAAAATAAAGCAATGTCCTATCAGTGACAGCCAGAATGTCATTGACCTTTACTGTAAAGGGTTATCACTGACTTTACAGGAGTTAAGTCCCCATAAATCTATCTTCTAATTAATAAAGGTGCAACATTGGTCCTCTTTCCACTCCTTCAGATTTCAGCTCCTCTCTGTGTCCTTCTCAATATTCATGTTTCCTCATATATTATTTATTGGATCACAAAACATATACTATTTTCAGTTTATGTTTTAGTGTCTCAGTATAGTTAGAGGTCACCGAGAGTGCTCTTTGGGGGGTAGCTCACAAATCCTTCACACAAAACACTCATTGGATTCTCCTGATAGCTGGTATAGCATGTGTGATCATACCCTATAGAGTTTCTAGCCCCAGTTCTCTTTTTCTGGAAGGAGGAGTTATAGATTTTTTTTTAGGAAGCTCATGACTTGCAACATTGTCTTTCTCCCAAATTCCAAAAAAGATAAGCAACTTAACACCTAATTTAAATGATACAAGCACCATCATCTCAAAGGTTTACATCACTGTATCTGATTACAAGTGAAAGTCTTGGTTGAAGTAAAAAAATATTCCTTTTATTACCTTAGTTTTTCAGAGGAAAACTAAGAATAGAAAATACTTATTGCTGTAGCAAGAACCTCAAGTACTATGTTGAAGAGATATGGCGAAAGTGGACATCCTTGTCTTGTCCCTGAGTTTAGAGAAAATGCTTCAAGTTTCTCTCCATTTAATTTGATGTTGGCTATTGGCTTGCTGTATATCATATTTATTATTCCTAGGTATGGTCCTTGTATGCCCGTTCTCTCCAGTACTTTTAGCATGAAAGGGGTGTTGGATTTTGTCATGTGCTTTTTCAGTATCTAGCAAGATGATCAAGTGGTTTGTTTTCTTTCATCTTATTTATATAATGAATTATGTTGATGGATTTTTGTATGTTGAACCATCCTTGCATTCCTGGGATGAAGCCTACTTGATCGTAGTTTATGATACTTTTGATGTGTTCTTGGATTCGGTTTGTCAGTACTTTATTAATATTTTTGAATCTATGTTCATGAGGGAAATTGGTCTGAAGTTCCCTTTCTTTGTTGGGTCTTCGTGTGGTTTAGGAATCAGGGTGACTGTGGCCTCATAGAATGAGTTTGGCAGTGTTCCTTCTGATTGTATTTTGTGGAAGAGTTTGAAGAGTATTGGTATTAGCTCTTCTTTGAAGGTCCAGTAGAATTCTGTGCTGAAACCATCTGGCCCTGGGCTTTTTTCAGTTGGGAGATTTTTAGTGACTTTTTCTATTTCCATCGGGGTTATAGGGCTGTTTAATCTGTTAACCTGATCTTGATTTAACTTTGATAGGTGGAATCTATCAAGAAAATTGTCCATTTCACTTAGGTTTTGAAACTTGGTGGAGTACAGATTTTTAAAGTAGGACCTAAAGATTCTTTGGATTTTCTCAATGTCTATTGGTATTTCTCCCTTTTCATTACTGACTTTGTTGATTGGGGTTTTTTTCCCTCTGCCTTTAAGTTAATTTGGCTAAGGGTTTGTCTATTTTGTTGATTTTCTCAAAGAACCAACTCTTGGTTTCATTGATTCTTTGTATTGTTCTTTTTGTTTCTAAGTTGTTGATTTCAGCCCTAAATTTGATGATTTCGTGCCTTCTGCTCCTCTTTTGGGTGTTTGCTTCTTTCCCCCCCCCCCAGTTCTTCCAGTTCTGTTATTAATTCACTAATATGAGCTGTCATAATTTTCTTTTTGAAAGCACTTAGTGCTATGAACTTTCCTCGTAGCACTGCTTTCATTGTGTCCCATAGGTCTACATGTAAAAGAATGAAATTAGACCCATATTATCACCTTGTGCAAAACTTAAGCCTAAGTGGAACAAAGACCTTAACAAAAGGCCAGACACACTAAATCTATTAGAAGAGAAAGTGGGGAAAAACCTTGAATTCATCAGCACAGGTGACAACTTCCTGAACAGAACACCAACAGCTCAGGATCTAAGACCAACAATCAATAAATGGGACCTCATGAAACTGAAAAGCTTCTGTAAGGCAAAAGACACTGTCATTTAAACAAAACGGCAGCCTACAGGCTGGGAAAAAAATCTCCACCAACCCCACATCTGACAGATTGTTCATATCCAAAATTCACAAAGAACTCAAGAAATTAAATGCCAAGAAACCAAATAATCCAATCAAAAAATGGGAAACAGAGGTAAACAGAATTCAAAAAGAAGGAATCCCTAATGGCTGAGAGACACTTGAAGATATGCTCAGCATTCTTAATCATCAGAGAAATGCAACTCAAGATGACTCTGAGATTCCATCTCACACCTGTCAGAATGGCTAAGGTCAAAAGCTCAAATGACAGCACATGCTGGTGAGGTTGTGGAGAAAGGGGAACCCTCACACATTGCTGGTGAGATTGCAGGCTTGTGCAACCACTATGGAAATCAGTCTGGCAATATCTTAGAAAACTTGGAATAACTCTACCTCAAGACCCAGCCATATCACTTCTGGGTATACATCCAAGTGATTCCTCACCAAATCACAAGGAAGTTTCCTCATCTATATTCATAGCAGCCTTATTTGTAATAGCTAGAAACTGGAAACAACCCAAATGTCCCTCAAGCAAGAAATGGATTTAAAAAAATGTTATAAATCTACACAACGGAATACTACTCAGACATCAGAAACAATGAAATCATGCAATTTGCAGCCAAATGGATGGAACTAGAGAGGCTCATCCTGAGTAAGCTAACCCAGACTCAGAAGGATGCACATGGCATCTCTTCACTTATAATCAGATTTTAGCCATATAGTACAGGATATCTATACTACAACCAATGCACCAAAGGGAACATGAACATAGACTTTGTTTCCTGTCAATGAGACACTTTGCCCTAGTGGTGCTGCCTTGTAGGCCCCCAGTGTAAGAGGAGGCTCTTGGCCCTCATATGACTGCTGAACTCAGGTGGGGGACTGTTCTGTAGGGACATTCCACTCCGGAGGAGTGGGATGGAAGGGATAGGGAGTAGAGGGTGGGAAGGCAGGACTGGGAGGGGTGGAAAGAGAATACTGTGATGGAGATGTAGCCTGATGTAATAAATAAATATTGAAAAAAAAAGATATATTTGGAAAAAAAAAAAAAGAAAATCCTAGCATCTGGGAAGCATGGAAGCTTAGACTCAGTCCATGTCTCTAGTCAGCCAACCAGGGATTGCCCCCTGTGGTTATACCCCTGTTCAGGAAAAGTACTAAGTGATCCCAACTCATCTCCTTCAGTGCCTTCAAGCATTTGAGAGCACAGCTATCCATGCCGGCACCAAGAATACAGCTTTTATGAATAAAAATAATCAGTAATTGGCAATTGTCGGCAAACCAGTGAAACAATAGAGATGTTGACAATGGCTGTTGCAGTTCCAAATTTGCTTCAAATACATCTTTCATACCTACTTTCATAGCATCATATCTCAGTTCAAATTCAGCCCCTCAGGCAGTGTACAAAAAGTAGACCAGATATTGATAAAACTGACAAATGATAAGGACACCCTGGTGTTCAAACTCTCTTGACTATTAATTTTAGTAGGTTTTCTATAAAACACAACCCAGATTCAAATGAGCAACTGGGGTGCTTGTGGGGGTAGTGGTACACAGGCCTAAATATACATTTTTGCCTATAGAAACCAGAAGAGGATATCAAATCGCCTGGAGGTAGAATTGTACACCAATTGCGGGTGGTGGGAACTGAAATTAAGTCCGCCAGGAGAGCATGAAATATTCCTAATTGCTGAGTCACCTTGCCAGCCCAGTGCTACAATTTTTATACTCTGCAGTGGCTATCTGTACAATTATTAGGATATTAGTTTTAAATTTTCCTTCTTTGACAAATGGGCTATAAGATTTGTTAATGTTTATATAGAAATTATGGAATTTTAATGCTGCAAGAGATGGAAGAGATGAAGGGGTCATCGCATTATATTCCTTCAGCTTCCAGATAAGGAAAATAGACCCCTTCTAACTCTAAAATAAAATAACAATAATAATTATAACAATAGTAATAGCATACATTATTAACAAAGCCCACTCTAATATATTAATTCTACCCTACATCCTGTCCATGCTGGGTACCAAAAACTGAGGATTCAAGAAAGGCATCTTAAAATAGGACACATTTGCCACTGTTGGAATAGAACACAATGCAATAAGCCCATGACTCTGGAAAGAAAGTGAAGTCAGAAAAATTAAGAATGTCCATAAGGAGAGTACATTCACTCAGGATCACTCTGCTCAGTGAGTATCTGTGTCTGAAATACCACTTGATTCATTTATTTTCTAGAAAATAATAGCCAAGCATTCTCTATTCTTGGTCCACAGATATGAATGAAAGACCAATTCAGAGAATGAAGACTTGAGTTAATTTCCAGGCACTTTGGATGCTCCAAATCAAAAACCCCTTGCTAGGTCCTTCTGCCCTAATTAGAACCACATTATAACTAGCCTCAGCCTTTTCCACCGAGTGTCAGAAGTTTCACAATCCATTTAGTACATTGCATTCCAAATATCTGTTTACTCAGTTGTTACAAATTGCCAATGGGACAGAAACTGTCTGTCACTTCCAGAGCAATTAGAGAGTGAAAACTTATCAAAAGAAATCTGTCAGTTTGAGGAAGTATAAATATTGCATGGAAGCCCCCGAGGAAATCAAACTGAGTGGGATATGAGGTGTTTTCGCTCATTGCAGAACATGAGAGTTTATTTTGTTTTGTATGCTTGGTTTTACTTTTTTTTTTTTGGAATGTTTATAGCATTTTATATAACCCAATGGATTAATGCTTTGTTGTGGTAAAAATAGGTTTTGGTTCTTCAGGGAAATCTGTATTGTCTGTTAAGTGATTTAACAATAGTGTTCTTTACTTTTAAATGCCAAGGGTGTCTGTTGTCCTAGCAGAGTGCTGGAACAGAAACATTAGGTCATTTTCTGCCTAGCCATCTTCTGATATCCCACCCTGACCTTTTCTAGGCCTCGGTATTTTCATATCTTCTAAGTTTAGAAATGCAACATGATCTGTTGGTGCTATTTAGCTATTTTTTTCTGCCTGTTTTGATATTGTGCTGTTATTGGATTGTATTCTTTCCAGTCCTCCTGATGTCTCTGAACCTATATCCAAACACAAACACAATATTTCAGGTAGTGATATTTGCTGTGAAGAAAACTAAGTTAATTTATCAGCTGGAGATGTCCTGTTGAGGGTTGAACATTCAGTCATACACTGTTATTTTCCATTCTGAAGCTGAGACTTTCCTCCTTGTCTTCAGGAGGAGGTACTTACAAAACAATAGGTGTTGAATTGATGGTTTTAGGGTCCTTAGCACCAGCTCTTTCATCCTTTTCTTTTTTTAAACTTTAAATTATTTTTTGTTCTCCTACAAGGATGCAGGTTTTGCTGTGACAGCACAGATTTACACATAAATATCATCATACTTCATTATTTGTACCACCCTGCACTTTCCCCTCTCTCTTCCTTGCTATTCTTTGCACTGATACAGGTTCTACTTCTAATCTCTAGACATATATCCACTAATCTCCCTTATGTACGCCTCTCTGTTCTCTTACATCTTTTTCCACCTTTCTCATAGTTCTTTTTACTATAATCCCACACAAAAGCTTGTTCATACATACACACACAAACACATACACATACACACAGACACAGAGAGAGAGAGAGAGAGAGAGAGAGAGATTGAAGTCTAGATTACATAAATAAGTGAATGCATGATATTTGTCTTTCCAACTCCATATCATTTTTAAAAAAATTTCCTATACAGGTCACAATTTCCTTTGAAGTTCTTTCTGGCAATTTAGGTTTGGTCTCTTTTTAATCATTGAAAGTAGTCATGTATCATATTCTTATTACAATTTGACAAGATTATTACAACATACTGTTTCATCATCTTTCTTCTCTTTTTCTCCCTCATTAGTCATCATCATTATTTCTTTTTTTTCTGCTTTCTTTTGCCCTTTATCCAATTTGACAATAAATTCTTCCCCTCAGTGTGATTTACAACTTCCCGAATAGAGTTCATGGTGATTGTGGAGTCAAGTAATATACCAGAATTTGTCCTTGTAATAAACTAGAAAAGATATTATGACAAGCTAGAACTGGTAGTGCATACTCATGATCCCATCTATGCAAGATTCTGAGGCAGGAGGATCACAAGTTTGAATCCTACATGGGCAACTTTGTAAAGCCTTGTCTCAAACGTAAAAGTAAAAGAGACTGGAAATATTGCTCTAGTATCAGTGCTTGCCTATCCAATTTGTTAACCAGTGATCATGCAAGGCAGCTTGAACAAGTGTTAATACTAAATAGCTTAATCCCTAGACACTGTAATAATTGTTGAGGCACTTTGGGAATATACCACAAACTAATGCTATATGAAAGTCTGAGTATGACTTAGTATGTTTGGTTGTTTGTCTGTCTACCATGACACAGTCCTTGAAAAAAAAGCAACTGGAAAGAGGATTAACTTTGGTTTACAGTTCTAAGGTATCGACCATCACGGTAGGGAAAGGATAATGGTAGGAGCTTTTGCAGCTGGTTCCTTACACTGATTCCAAAGTCAGAAAACAAAAGGAGACAAAGGTTTCTGATCAACTAAGTTTCTGCTTTTTATTAGTCCAAGAAAGAACTCAGGCAAAGTTATGGTACCACCCATATTAAAGGTATGCCTTCCCACTTAACTAATGGGTAATCTCTCACAAATATGCACACAGGTTTGTCTCCTCAGTGAATCTAGATCTAGTCAAGTTGGCAAAATTAGCCATGCCAAATCCAGCTTAGCATTCAAACATACCACATTTAAACTATCATCTTCTACATATTGTTTCCAGTGGCTCATGGATGCCCCATGATTCAAAATGTATAAAATGTATTCAGTCCTGCTTCACGGGACCCAATCGTTTCTTAAAATTCCAATGCTTTGCAAATCCAAAGTCTGCGTCTCATATGAAATTTAATGCCATCTCTTACTTCATAAATAAAAATAAGTTAGTTAAATCTAATATGCAGTAGCAAAAAAATAAACATTCCAATTCCAACAGGGAGGAATGGGGCATAGTAAGGAAAGATAAAACCAAAACAAACTTAAAACAAAAAGAACTAATTTCAAATCTTGCAGCTTCATGTCCAGTATCTGAGGCTTGTAATACAACCATCTGGGCTCTGAACAACTTGGGGACACTCACCCCTCCAACTCTCATGACTGTAGCACAGGTAGTCTTTCATTTGGAACATCTCCACTCCATGCCTGTCACTCTTTCATTTTTCTTTTCTTTTTGTTTCTTTCTTTCTTTTTTTTTTTTCTGAGGCATCCTCCCACCCTCTTCCCCCCTCAGACACCCCTACCAACTTCCTTTTTTAAGTTTAAAATATATCTTTTTCCCCCCAACAGCTGCCCCTTTCAGTCCAACAAATAGTTCTTTCTCTTATAACAACAAATACAATACAAAACAACAAGAATAATTAGGCCACAATTATGAAAATTAAAAGGCATAACATACATTCCCAATGTCCAGTTCATATGTATTTGGCAACTGACTTTAACATTCTACTATGCATCTATCTCCATGAGTTTAAAGTTCTATATCAAACTCAGCTTCCATACTAACTTTCACCACTAACTTAAAAACATCTTCTTAGATCCAGAACACCCTCTTAATTCCTAAACAACTCAAAATTTAACTATGAGACTTAACTATCTAGTCTTCATCCACATCAGAGACCTGAGAAGGATAAATATATCTTATTAAATGGACCCCCAACAGCCCAGGCATTGCTAACATCCTGGAGTTTATATTTCTACTTAGTCTTCACTGCTTCATTCAGTAGTCCCTAGGGATCTTCTTGCAGGGACTTTGAACCTTCCACTCATTAGCTGGGTTCTGTGGTTTTTTGGAATCATGACACAAGACTCATTATTCCTTCAGTCCTGTTTCTTTCTTGCCTACAATACCAGAATTATTTGAATGATGACACCGAGCTTTTTTCTCAATCTCTGGCTGTATCCTGGCCCCTGCGGACCACAATTATACCTGACTTTATGTGGTAATCCTGAGGAAACACTGTCCTAAATGATTATTTTCAAGGAGCAAGGAACACCTTCAGCAGCATTCTCTGTTTGTACTCTGTCCTTTTTAATGCACTTGCATTTGATAGTATGGGACATTTTATGGATGGGGTGTTTTTCTCAGGACACCTTTGTACCTTTCCCATGCAGTGGAGGGGGGATGCTTTAATGGAGTTAATCTTTTAGAAGTTCTAGCTGCTTTTTCAGTATGATCCTTATCTGGAAGTTTAAATACATTCATTTTTGGGACAAACTGCACATTTTTTTCATATGTTGCTACTTCATCTGACATTCTCACTGCAGACTGAATCAGAGAAGTGAGCAGTAACCATGACACAGCCCTGACACAGAATGCCACTCATTCACTATACTAATTTAGTCAATTTTCGTTACATTCAGTCTCACTTAAGTTCTATGACACAGCATACTGTAGCCACATTCTGTCTTAAAGTATAGGAATGGCCTCTAACCCAGTTCTCAATAGAGTCCCTGTTCTCTGAAACCTCATTATCTAAACCTCCACTGTTTGTGTTTTACTCAAGATTCTTGTTTTCCAAACCCTGATCTGAATAGTCCATTAAACTCTGCTTATGGTATCTATATTAGTTACTGTTTTATTGTTGTGATAAAACACCATGACCAAGGCAATTTATAGAAGGAGGGGTTTGATTAGCCTATAGCTCGAAAGGAATAAGAGTACATCATGATGGGTAAACATGGCTACAAGGATTAGGTAGGTATGTTAGCAGAAACAGCTGAATGCACACATTCTAAATTGCAAGCAGGATGCAGAGAAAGTAAACTCAGAATGGTGGAAGTCTTCAAACTCTCAAAACATGTCCCCCGTGGCATAGCTCCTTTAGCAAGGCCACATCACCTAAGCCTGCCCAAACAGGATCAGCAACTGGGGACCAAATATTCAAATACATGAGAATATGGGAGAATCTCATTCAGATCACCACACTACTTAAAAGGCTTTTATAGTCTAAAGTTCCAAATTCCTCTACAGTCCTCCAGCAAACCAGTCCTAAAGGCCTAAGTACTAAATGGTCAGTTTTATTACACCACTTCAGGTACCAATTTTCTGTAATATTACTTGCCTTGTCTTAGTAACAAAATGACTAACAAAGGAAGCATTAGGGATAATGGGCAAGAAGAGCACTTGTGGCACAAACATGATGATCTATGTTCAAATCCTAGAGCCATGAAAAGCTGAGCATGACTGAGCACTCCTGTAACTCTAGTGCTGTGGGGGAGAAGAGAGACAGGGCCACACTGGGACTTTTAGCCTTTGAGCCTAGTTTCAGGATCAGGGTCAGACCCTACCTTAAAAAGAATAAAGTGGGCAAAGAAGGAGAATGACACCTGATGTCCTCTTCCATTCTCTCCAAATGTGTACACACACATATGTGAATATAGCACATACACACAGCAAACTCGGACACACATGCATACAGAGAGAGAGAAAACTTAAAGAGGGTAGGATTTATTTTAGCCCACAGTTCCAGGATACAGTCCATCATGGAAGAGAAGTCATGGATGGATGCAGGAGTGTAAGGCAGCTGATTCTACAGCTGGAAGCAAAGGGAGATGAGTGTTTGTGTTCAACTCAATTTCTCTTATTTTATTCTGTCCAGGACCACAGACAATAGAATGGCACTGGCCCCAGTTAAATTATCTCTACCCAGTCCATTCAATTTCATCTAAATGATCCCTCACAGATATGCCCAGACCTGGCATGCCAAGTTGGCAATCAATATTAACAATGACACTAGGTTCAAACATGATTATAATTTACTTCTGGGGAGTTTGCTTGTTTAGTGGTTTGTAATGGTTAGTGTTAAGCATTGACAAGACCAACAGTGCCTAGGGAGATGGGTCTACAAACATGCTGGTGAGGGATTGGTTTGATTAGATTAATTGAGTTGGAAATACCTGCCCATAACATATAGTAGCATTCTATTTCCATTGACTACAATCCTGAATTATATTTAAAAAAGGAAGTGAGCTAAGTGCAAATGTTTTCTCTCCCTAATTCCTGATTGTGCAGTCCATGTGACCAGCTGCTTCACTTAGTTCTCCCTTGACGTGCCTGCAATGTTAGACTATATCCTTACATATGAGCAGAACTAAATCTTCAGTCCCTTGCCAGAGCATGTACTCACAAAACAGGAAAAGAGACTCAAACATGCTCTACTTACTACATAGATTTGATTTTTTTTTCTCATTTATTTTTTAATTACATTCACCTCATTAGCTAAAAAATCATAAATATCATACAAACTAATACAATAAAGTAATGCCTCAACACATATATATCATTTAAAGTTTAAGTCAGATTGATACTATCTCCCCAAAGGTTGGTTATTTGTTGTGGCAAAAACTTCTAGAATCTTTTCTTCTAGGTTTTTGAAAAAACACAGTACATTACTGTTACATTCTACTGTTTCTTATTATTTTATATAGTGTTAGAAAATAGTTTTATGTAATGCATAAATATTATAAGATACACATGTATATATGTATATACATGTGTATATATATGCTCACTGCTTTTGAATTGAAGTCATTGTGGTTTTCCAAGATAAGCATTTGTTTGTACACACCTCTGTAGAAATCTGTGTGTGTGTGTGTGTGTGTGTGTGTGTGTGTGTGTTAGAGAGAGAGAGAGAGAAAGAGAGAGAGAGAGAGAGAGAGAGAGAGAGAGAGATGGGGAAAGAGGATGGTCATTGCATAATGAAATCCAAATACTTTTGAATGACTAAACACTCTCTAGAATATTTCAAGGCCATTTGCTTACTATCCCAGTTTGTTTCCTATTAGTGTAATAAAGACCATAACAAAAAAACAACTTGGGGAATAAAGGTTTATTTTTTTTTTTCACACAGCCCAAGCAATGGCAGGATCTCAAGGCAGGAACCAGGAGACAGGAACTGACACAGAGGCTATGGTGGAACATGGCTTACTGTCTTGCTCAGCTTGCTTTTCTTGTATATTCCAGTATCCTTTGCTAGAGGTGGTCCCATCCACAAGGGCTGGGATCTCCTACATTTATCATTACCAAGAAAATGCCCTACGGACTAATTTAATTAAAGACCTTTTTCAACTGAAGTTCTCTTCTCACAGATGACTCCAGCTGATAATAAATTGACAAAATATAACCAGCACAGTTACCAAAATTACTGGGAAAAAAACTGTTTTCCAAGTTGCCTCAATCATATGACCTTTTGAATTGGTCTTGAGTGCAGAACAGAGAGCCCCATTCAAGGACCAAGCTTTAGGAGATGCTGCGGTGTGCTCTTAGGGTTGTTATGTCTCCCATGATTCACCAAAGCACTTAAGTCATAAACACATCAAAATGGATGAAATTAACTTATTCACAAATAGATCAGAAAGCATGATAGCTGAATACTTTTTTAGTTTTTGAAACAGGATCTCACCTATCCCAGGTTGTCCTTGAAGTTGCATTGTTGTAGATGTCCTTGAATTTCTGATTCTGCTTCCACCTCATGAGTGCTAGGATTACAGATGTGCATGTGCACTACTAAACCTGGTGTATTCAGTGCTGGAGGCTAAACTTAGGTCCTCCTTCATGCTAGGAAAGAAAGCTATTAACCAACTGAGCTATTTTCTAGCTCCACTGTGTCCATTTATTAAGTGAGATGGGGGAATGTGAAGGTACTCAAGAAAAAGAATGAATAAGAGGAAGTCTAATGGCAAATGTCTGAAAATGGCCTCATGAAAGCCATTCATTGGTATGCTATGATGAATGAATAAAATGGACCAATTTTATTTTTATAATTATGAAACTGGTGACAGAGATGATATTAATCAAAATCTTTGCAACCCTCCAGACATTACAATGATTTTTGCATGAACTATTAGTACATATACCTATATACCTGTTGAAATGAACCTTTTATTGATTAAGAAGTAGAAAGTGAGAACGTTTACATGGCTTCACTTACATAACACACATTTAAACTTTCCCTGGTGTCAAAAGATACCAGATATCTTTTTTCTAATACCTGCTTTCTGGTTGCTAAATTTCTACCTCAGAATTCAGAGTACTTCACAGCTACTAGCCACTACAAGAGTTTGAAAAGTTTGAAAAAACGTATCTCAAGGGAAAAAAATTATACTTTTGTATATTTGATTCCAACTCTCTTGGGAGAAGTGTGAAGTGATTAATTTTGTGCTTGTAAATTACTTGGTAAAGTCTGCTTTGTGATTTTGGACATGGTAGTTTATATTTACATTTTTCCTACAGCTTACTAGAGGATATAGGTGTTCTCGTTCTCAACATGAGAGCATAGGAATACTGAGAGACAGCAGAGTTTGCTGGAAATGGGATTATGGAACTGAGTAGTGTGCACTGTCTGCCTTGCTTACTTCTCAAGTCTTGTCTTACTGGCAGATGTCCCTGATAAGGACATAAGCTTCCTCGCCACCTATTATTGGGGCCTTGTGTATCCTAAAGTTTACATATTTTATTGTTATTGTTGATGTTGTTTTTTGTTTGTTTGTTTTGTGTATCCTAAAGTTTACATATTTTATTGTTATTGTTGATGTTGTTTTTGTTTGTTTGTTTTGTGTATCCTAAAGTTTACATATTTTATTGTTATTGTTGATGTTGTTTTTGTTTGTTTGTTTTTGCTTTTGTAAATAACCAACTTACTGGGTGTTATTTGACTTTTCTTTTTACATTTTTTTCTTTAGATTTCTTTCTTTTTTCTGTGTTTATGGGGTCTTTTACCTACATATATGTCTGTGAAGCATGCATATTCTTGTTACCTAAGGATGCCAGAAGAAAGCATCAGATCCTCTGGAACTGGAGTTTCAGACACCTGTTAGATGCCATGTGGGTACTGGGGATCTAGGTCCCCTAGAAAAGCAGGTACTCTTAAATGTTGAGCCATCTCTCCATCCTTATGTAATTTTTCTTGGAAATGGAAACAAATATCTTATCCCAGATAGGGCACTAATAACATACCAAAGAAACTATGTCCCCTAAATCTAGATTAGTAAACCACTTAAAGCCTAATTCACATGAATGACAACTAAGAAAAGTCATATCCCCAGAGCTACTTGTATCACTTGAGGTTAGAGTCACTCCTTCCCAAAAGTCTTCCTAATTAGATACTCTCAGGATGGGTTTTATGGATGTATTAAGTTTCAGGAACTTCCCGAGACTTAGACGTTTGTTTACTTCTTAAGCCTTGTAGATTCATTTACTTTCTGAGTCTTAAAAAAGTTTTCTCCAGGATAGAAAGTTTCATATCAGAAGAAATTTTTCCATGACCTTGGAAAGAACTTGTTTATTTATGCTTAGTACCCTCTCTATATCAGCATGGGGTTACCTCTAATTACATGCACCCACATAGAGTGATTAGCTTTTCACATAGAAACATAATTATAGCTCTCTAAAATAATGCATGTAGAAATCCTGTAATTCTGGGATAAAGGGAGAGCAATTTGCATGACCCTTCCTTTGTATGTCAATAATGGATTATTAAGGCAAAACATGTTTCTTGTTATATATTCAGTGGTTGAGGTCAATTATGGTTGGGATTCACTGAAGGATTAAACAGCAAAGATACCTTCTACAGCAATTAGTGTTCTCTTTGTAAAGCTCAAATAGTCTTTCTGCCATTTACCAAGGACTTTTCATGCATTTAGAATTTAACCAGGATCATATGAAAGAATGGCATAGGGAAACTCAGCCAAATATCTCTACAACCAGAGGCTCCCTGTGTGTCTTGGTTTATTTTTTTCTTCTCTTTCCCCCAACAAAATGACTTTTAAAGATAAAAGTAATCTTGAATAGTCAGGGCCAGTAACCAGTACATCATGTTTCTGTTTTGGACACATCTGTGATTCACACTTTCATAAAGAAAGGGTGAATTGCCTGAAGTTGAAGTTTGGTATCCTTGGAACATGATAAATTCATTCTCATTTGGGTTCTTTGAATTTGAAAACATGGGTTCATATGTTCAGTTACAAAATGTTCATCTAATCCTTATGAAAACCAAGAACTATCAAAGGAATATTCTCAGATAGGACTGCTCCACACATTTTCCCCACTGCATTCTGGGATGAGTATTTGCAAACATGCTTCTCTGACCACTATTCCACAGTCATCTTCTTATGAATATCTCTTTTTCAACTGTCTTTTAAAGACCATATTTTATATATGGAATAATTTAGTCACGAGCATGTGTTTGGTTGGTAATGACTGCAATGTTTAATTACCAGTTTATTAAAAATTTGGAGAGGCATTCTGCTTCCTAAGTAAGAAGAGAGGAGAATCTCAGGTGAGAATAGAAGAAGGAGAGTAGGAAAAGTAGGGGAAAGAATGGAGGGAATCTCAGTGACTGCTCTGTCTCTGGCTAGAGTTAAGAGTTTGGATTCATCGCTTTGTTTTTCTCTGTCAAAGCTTCATGAAAAGGATGAAATGCATCAAATACCACAGAGTACTATGTAAACCTGCAATCCAATCCACTATATTAACCATTATCGTGTAAGAATAGTTATCTAAATAGTGTTCAGGGTAGTGTCTCACACTACTATGTCAAGGTTATATGTTGGGTCTTTAACATTTGCATTCCTTTAGAACTTGCTACAAAGTGCTTGACACATGCTTATTCCTTTGGCTTATAAAGGCTGGTCCTCTCTGAGTCAACTTCTAGGGTATCTGCTAGTCTTCTTGAAATAAAACATTATTGACTAACAGGAGGAACCCTTTAAGTGACTGTGACTAACTCCCATTTATGTTTTTCAGAAGTAAGAGCAGCAATCTAAGATTCTGCCTTGACCATTTCTAATCTAAGATTCTGCCTTGGCCATTTCTGTTCTAAATGCAGCAAAGTTCCAGGGCCAAAAGACATGTTCACAATGATGATTCTTTTACTTGCAGAGCTGAGCTATGCCTGGATCTTCAATGAATACCCTTCCTATCAGGATAACCGGCGCTTTGTTTCTCAAGAGACTGGGAATCTGTACATTGCCAAAGTAGAAAAATCCGATGTTGGGAATTATACCTGTGTAGTTACTAATACTGTGACAAACCACAAGGTCCTGGGACCGCCCACACCACTAATCCTGAGAAATGATGGTGAGTTGTCTACACGATGTCTGCCACATGTTCTGTTTGTGGGGATCATGGGAAGGGCGTGGAAAGATACTGTATTATTGGAACATAAGGCTTTAAACAAAAGGTTAACATGTTCTATCTTTGGTACCCAGTATTTTTTCCCACTTATATAAGAAATAAGACCACAAACCCATTTTCAAAAACTAATTAGAAATCTGATTGCTAGTCTCAGCAGAGATGGGATGTGGACTTAAGGGAATATAAGTGACAAAAGGATCTTAAATTGTATACACAGGCAAAGTGAAGTGAAGGGTTAAACAATGAGCTCATGAATCCCTTCTGTGTAATTTAGTATTCAGGTTCCAGAAAGTGTTTTTAAGTTATCCAAATAATATCTAGATTTACAACAGTGAAGGCATGGTTTCTACTGCAGAGAAATTCAGAAATATGGATAGCTCATTTGAGACCAAAGTTTTAATTCCCTACCCTATTATTAGAATGTTTCAAGAAAATATATGAATTTTCTGTAAATGTCCAGACAGCATAGGCTATGTCACCATGTGCTTTTAAGAAACATTCTCGTTAGTCAAGGTTAACCATACTTAACCTTGACCTTTTCTACTGAGGGCCTTTCTGTATGTCACTTCTTTTCCCTAAAATCCTCTCTTAATCCAAAATTCTGACTTAGTAGGTGATGTGCAGTGTCTTTTCCTTTCTTTAGAAATGCCACATTTTTTTCCAGGAAGCCACTGTCCCTGCCCATGCTGCGTCAGGCAAATTCTCATTAAACCCCAATGAAATCCACTAGTTATGCCCCACCACCACCACCACACATACATTCACATATGAACTCCTTATCCCACTGCACTTACCAGTATGTGTCATTTAAACTACCTGTACTGTCTTGCTTACTGCTGTCTAGTATAGAAGGCAGCAAATACAGTGTCTCATTAAATATTCATTGGAAGAATGAAAACAAAGTATAATTAAGCCCTCTAGGAAAAACCAATCTGAAGATTTGAACATTCATAGTTGACAGGTTTAGGTGTCTGTTCCAAAGAAACAAAAACAAAACAATCAAAAACAAAACTTCTCATAACATTTGAACTGGAATGACAAGATTTTATCATGCAGGTAAAGAAATGGTCAGTCAAGATACTTATAACAACAAACAGTTATTGATCACTTACTGTGTGCTAAGTTCACATTTATACCTTAAACGTAAAAAAAAAGGGTAGAGGATGGGGTTGTTGAGGGGGAAGAGGGTGGAAGGGTGGGACTGGAGGGGGGAGTAGGGAGGAGATTGTGATTGAGATGTAACTTGAAGAAATAAAAAATAAATTATACAAAAAAAAAGACTTAAGGAATATCCTCTTTCACAGTTGAGGAAACATAATGAATCCAAAAACCACATATGTAAGACTCCAACATAACACTCAGTCTACTGACTCAGGAGCCTTATATATTTTATATTTTTTAAATTTTTATTTATTAATTCAAGTCACAATTCCATCACAGCCCCCTCCTGATACCCCTCACAGCCCCACCTTCCCACCCTCTA
Organism: Lophiomys imhausi; assembly: GCA_907164525.1. Lineage (NCBI taxonomy): Eukaryota > Metazoa > Chordata > Mammalia > Rodentia > Muridae > Lophiomys > Lophiomys imhausi. The sequence continues at coordinate 992,121 of CAJQZJ010001896.1, read as the reverse complement.
CACCATCTCCCACCTATCCTATCCTACTCCTCTGGTGTGGGGTGCCTCCACATATCGGCCTTCCTCAGTTCATCAGTCACATGAGGGCTAAGAGCCTCCTCTTGTTCCACTAGAATGAAGAGTCTCGCTAACAGTTAAAAAAAAAAAAGTCCATGTTCCTATTCCTTTGGGTCTGCTGATTCTAGGATAGCTATCCTGTACCATATGGCTAAAATCCAGTTATAAGTGAACACATACCATGTGTATCTTTCTGAGTCTGAGGTAGCTCACTCAGGATGAGCTTTTCTAGTTCCATCCATTTAGTTGCAAATTGCATGATTTCCTTGTTTTTGATAGCTGAGTAGTATTCAATTGTGTAAATGTACCACAGGTTTTTTTGTTTGTTTGTTTGTTTGTTTATCCATTCCTTGGTTGAAGGACATCTGGGTTGTTTCCAGTTTCTAGCCATTAAAAACAAAGCTGCAATGAACATGTCCTTCTGGTTTGGTGAGGAATCTTTTGGATAGATGCCCAGGAGTGGTATGGTTGGGCCTCACCTTGTTTCTTCTCATTACCTTAGCCAAGCTCTTACATGAAGTCTTATAAGAAAAAATTGACTTTTATTTCCCAAATGTGTTATTCTGTCCATCTATTTTCTTGCAATGCTAGGAATTGAACTCAGGCCCCTGCACATGCAAGGCAAGTGCTCTGCCACTAAGCTATGCATACACCCAGTTTACCCTGTCTCTCTATATTACTGGTGAACTTTGTGCCCAAGTGAGGTTGAGGTTGAAGCTTTCTGAGCAGGGTAATTAACAGTCTAGTTGGCTGTTTAAAGATGTTCTAAACATCCTTACAATATAGACCACACTGGGAATTTTTAAAGAATAGTTTAGTTTTCAGGCATTTTGTCTATTCATACATTTAACATGTATTTATTTAATACTTGCTAGTTGATATCCAATGTTTCTATGTTCCAGTAGGTAGAATAACAGGCCCCTATTTAATGTTTCTTATATTCTTCTGGGCACCGCAGTAATAAGAGGTGGGATGCATGTGCAAAATTCATTTTGATTTTTAGAATACATAAAACAATACATAAAACTAATACATTAAAAACATTGTGATAAAATAGAAGCTTTGTGGGGTGGGTGTTTACTGTAGAAAGTATTGTCATGAAAATTTTCTCTGAAGATGTCATGGGACTATCATTGAAATAATAAGAAGTCAGTCCTGGGATGATTAGAAAAAGGAATACTGCAGACTGAGCTGCCATCATGTTCGAAGGTCCTGAGGTACAGAGGAAATGCCTATATATATATATATATATATATATATATGCTGGGACGAAGAAGAATGTGAATATGGATCAAGCTTAGTAATCAGATTATAGAGTAATTTGGAGTTTAAGTAGTGTGTGTGTGTGTGCCAATCATGGAGTCCAGAGAGAAAAGACTGAATTTTATTTCTAAGGTAGTAGTTTCCAACCTTTCTAATGCTGTGATCTTTTAATATAGTTCCTCATGTTGTGGTGACCCCAACTATAAAATTATTTTATTGCTACTTCATAACTCGAATCTTGCTACACTTATAAATCATAATGTAAATAACTGATATTCAAGATAGCTCACATGTAACCCCTGTGAAAGTCACATATGAGTGGTTGAGAACCACTGGTCTAGAGCAATGAGAATCCCTTGGGGGTTTTTGTGCCTAAGAGTGACTGGTGTTTTTTTTTAGAAAGATTAACTGGTGGCTTTCCAGAAAGAAAGAAAAAAGTCCAGAAAGTAAGTGTAAAAAATGCACATGCATATCTAGTCAGAAGACTGCTATGAAAAATCACCTAAGGAATGGTGGTAACCTGGGCTAAGGGAATAGCTAAGAGGGTCAGAAATGTATCAGAGGTATACTTTGCAAGTAAAAGTGACAGAATTTAGCAATTTACTTCATATGAGAGGGGACAGATGAGAAAATTTAAAATGATAAATACATTTCTGGCTTAGCAAATGAGACTGTATAGGAAAGCTATATGTTGAAATAATTGAAATGGTTAGCAAGAAGATTCACAAATGAAAGGTTGAGGATCCTATTTTGCATATTATTCACAAAGCTAGACACATAATTTTTCCCTTGGTACCAGAAAGAATTGCCTGTTTTCTATTGTTTTAGTCAATTTTTTGTCATAATATTCATCTGATATACCTGCATTTGTTGCTAATTTTTCCATCCTCACTCTACTATGATGAATACTAGAATCCTGACTGCAAGACAGCAAAGTTAAACTACTATGGTGGGACACCTGCTAAATTACTATGGTGCATTGTATTCACAAACCAAACAATCATCAGTTTAAAAAGTAGGCAAGGTAGACTGGAGATGTAGCTCAGGCGCAGTTGATACAATTCCTGCCTCGCGTGCCCAGAGCTCTGGGTTCAATTCCCAGCACTGTATGAATGTGGGCTTCTTGGCATATGCCTGAAGTCCCATCACATGGGAAGTGAAGGCAGAAGAATCTGGTGTACAAGTTCGTCCTCAGCTATTTAGTGATTATAAAGACAGCCTGGGCTACATGAGACCCAATTTAAAAAGTAGTGTCAGGCCAAGTGCCAGCTCTGTCAAAGGGCACAAATGCCACCTTTCCAGAAGCAAAGATGAAAAAGGGTTTGCTTTGGTGGCATTTTGTACAAGATAATTTTAAAATACATCCCTTTTGGAGGATCCTAAACAAAATGTATGCATGCCAAAATATCTAACCAAGGGGATTACCTGACGTGGTGTGTCAAATCATGGATGTAATGAAATATTGACTTGGATACAGCAAGCTACAGCTAAAGACAAACATGGCAGGAGCCTGCTGCCTTTGGAAGAGGGAAATAAAATGAGGAGCATAGAAAGTCTAGTATCATCACATATATCTCCAGCTGGCAGCAACTTTGCCTTTTGCTTGGTTTTTAGATTTATTTCTGAAATTTATTGTCTAGTCCATCTCCATAGAAATGACCAATGCTTTGTATTAGAATATTTTATCACAGAATTAATGGGCTAAACACCTCGTTCTTCAGCAATTAATGCTCATTCATTCTTAATTTGCATAAGAGTTGCATGGCAAAAATTTATAATATCCTCATTTAGACTGGAGTACATAAAATGGATATGAAGTTCAATTACTAAGCACAAAACAGGTTATTTAATTAGCTCCTGTCTGAAGGTGAGAGAAGAGGGGAGACATAAATCAAAAGGAGATTGCAAAATTAAAATGACATCCTTAATAAAATCTATTCTGTGAGTAAAAAAATCTATGAAAGTGTCACTCTACAGTAGCTGCTATTTAGAGACTCTGTTAGGCTGATATATGCAAGGAGTGTAGAATTGGTACAGTCATTTTGATCACTGAAGCACACTCAAAAGTTCACACCCTTTTTCTGACTCAAAAACATAACAAGTAAGGCAGAGGAAGTTCAAGCATGAACTAAACTAGTTGCCACAACTGGTGCTTTACATTGCTGTGTAGTTTAAATGACTAGATTTTACTACTATTCAAGTCGTGACCTTTGAGTTCCAGGAAAGCAATTCTAGACTCACTGTTTCCATCCCAAAAGGTCACCAAAGAGTCATAAAAAGTAAACTGTGAATCTTGGCTCAGGTGTTGATGGGAATCAGGTGTGGTGTTCCACACCCATCTCATTGCATTTACCTTGTGCTCCTAGCTCATCCCACAGGCCTTTTGCATGGGCTCTTCCTTTAATCCCACACTTTACAGAGTGCATTCCTCTTGCCCCCATTCTTCTTTCATTTTTGACTAGGAGAGAGAGAGAAGCAGTCTCTCTGGGTAGAATCAAGACCCACCAGTAACTGGCTATTTCACTGGAGATTTTTAGTTTACCCTCGTTGGCTTTTGTTTACTCATCAGGAAAATTAGCATAATAGTATTTACCTCAGAGATACTTTGTGTATTAAAATCCATTGCAAAGTGGTTTGAACAGTGATGAAAAAAGGTATGCATCAATAACTTTCCTAAAATATGTTCAAAAAATGTTATTTTAATAAGATTACAATAATATGCAGAAAGGACTTTTGTTTTTAAATATAGGCAGAATTATGTTAAAATGCTAATTAACAAAGTTAAAATTTAGGTGCTTACCTTTCAGTATAAAATTTTGAATTTTGGGCCTGGAGAAATAGCTCAGCCTTAAGAAGTGCATATCACTGTTTCAGAAGACCTGTATTTGGATCCCAGCACACATGTGGGGTGGCTCACAACCTTTTCTAACTTAGTTCTTGGGGATCTGTCTCCCTCTTCTGGCCTTTCTGTGTATCTGCACAGATGAGCACATAACCACACATAGATGAGGTAGACAGCATTTAAAGATACCAAATTTTACATCTTTGACTCAGGAGTAGGAGGAAAGTGGTACTAAAGAGCTGACAAATGAGGCAGGGCAGCCTTACATGGGCTCTAGTGTCTAATACCTACTTTTTATCTTTCCTTAATATATATAATTTTTAATTTTGTATTTAGGATTCTTCCAAATAACCAAGGCTTATTCTACAGCATTCTCTTTGTGTGTGTGTGTGTGTGTGTGTGTGTGTGTGTGTAATTGAAAGTTATTAGACAGATATGATAGAATTTTGATTCAGAGTTTATAGTTATTTTCTACATATCTTTAATCTGCTGTGAAAAATAACATGTGTTGTTATTTGACAACATATGCCTATTGCTTAGGTATCAGGAAAGAAAAACATTTTAATTATGAAAAGTGCATTTAAGTTATTACTAGAGGTTAGTTTAGAGGTCTGTCGATCACTACCAGTCATTTATAACAATGAGCTTGGCATATTGTATACTTCCTGCACTGGTCTGAAAGATTTCTCCCAAATTTACCATAAAAAGTAATAGAGTAGCATAAAACATAAAGAAATAATATAATTTGATGACAACCTGAATGGCTACCTCCTATATCTTCAGTCATTACCCTCATTGTCCCTGAAATCAAATTACTCATGACAAAGAGAATTAATATAGAAATGAGAATTTGGGAAATGAGACCTTCTATAAGGATATTGGTGTGTGTCACACACATGTGTACATAGCTGAGCTTAAAGGTATTTATGTAGACTTGGCCTTTTATTTATATTCCTTGAGAATGGCTAGAGATTGACTTGCACATTTTTGTTTTGCTCTCTAGAACCAAGATAATCGATGAGCAAGGTGATTCCAGCTTGGTTCTGTTTAATGGGGCCATGTTTTTAATTTGTGGTTAAATGTTTTAAACAGTTTCCCCAATTAGAACTCTATGTAGAAAGATACCAAGGAACAGGGAAGAAAAAAAATTATTTGCAGAGGTTTTCAAATTCTTTTTCTCTCTTTAACCCTTGTATCTATTTATATCTTAGGAATATACATACATACATGGCTTTAAGTGAAATTTTCTTTTTTGAATGCTTATACCTCATCATAAAATTAAAATATTAAAAGTGACTGCCTTTCAGTAGTAGATTTTTCCTTATAGGTTTTTGAATCCCAAAGTGTCACAACCCATGAGCCCAAGAGCAACACAAATGGACTCCATATAGTATGTGCATGTGTGTGTTTGTGCATAAAACAATAATAACTGAAGAAGAAATGACTAAGAAATTGAGTAGATGAAATGGGAGGAGTTGGAAGGGAAGAAAGGGAGGTGGAAGTGGTAGAAATACATGAAATTCTTGGAAAAAATTTAAATTTTCAAGAATACTGAAAGTGTACATTTATGTTCTCAAAGCATAAGTGAAAAGTGAAATTCCTAACCATGTTTTCCTAAGTCTTCACCTTTTCTCCTAACTTAATAGTGTTCATCTATGAAAACATTGATCAAGCTCAGTGTCAAAGCATTTAATGTTCTTACCTTAAATCATGCTTTAACCTAATGGAAGAAAGGCCAGATGGTGATAATCTCAGCATCTCTTCAATTGAAGAAGAGCCCAAAGGGGACAAAAATAAAGGTTCTGAATGTGTGTAGGATGAAAAGGCAGAAGAGAAAGGAAGTGGAGATGTGGAGTACAGTAACAAATCTACCCCCAATTAATATAATAGACTCTTTTCTCTGTTGCTTAGTTTTCTTTACTGTATGGATGACCAATACATGTGAAATTGTATCTAAGATTCTTTCTTGTTGTGTAGAAGACTCTAGACTCAGCTTCTAAGCTTGCTTCAGATTCAATATTTGCAAAGATCAGGTCATATAAAACACTACTCTAGCCAGGCGTGGTGTCGCATGCCTTTAATCCCAGCACTCAGGAGGCAGAGGCAAGTGCCTTTGTGACTTTGAGGCCAGCCTGGTCTACAAAGTGACTCCAGGACAGCAAGGACTACACAGGAGAAACCCTGTCTCAAAAAACAAAAGCAAAACAAACAAACCACACTACTCTACACACTACACACCAGACAATTTTTCTTCGTTGAGTCAGTTTTCTCCCAAATACAAATCTAAGCAAAATGTAAGGTACTTTCACCTTCAGTACACAGGAACCATGGTATGAGTCACCATCTCTTATCAACATCAAAACTTCTTGCCACAAAAGAACATAGCCCATCCCATAGTTCAAATTAAAAACCAAAGGAAATATTTAAAGCAAAAAAGGAGGAGATTTCTTGGTAATGTGTTCCATCCATATCATTTTTTTCTCCATTATGATCTTACTAACTGCTCACAGCAAGTGTTCCTAATGTTTCTTTCCCTAAATGGCAATAGAGTCTCATGGGTCCCTAGCAATTATTTGTCTTTATGAATAAGCCAACTTTATTTATGGGCCACTTAATGAACCTAGGGGTTGTATTTTTTAAAAAGACATTATAGTATTTTGAATATTTCTTTTAGTGTATACTTGACCTACTTAGAGTCTTTTATTGATATCCCAGCATTCAGGCAATAAGCTATTCCCTCCGTTTAAATGTAATTTTGTATTATTTAAGTATTTCTCCCCCAATATTCCTTGCTTTATTTAAGTCTCACTTTTAATTGCAACTTTGGTGCAGCTTTGTCGCAGCAATCATGTCTTGTTTTTAATTTTCTAACAACATCACAGAGGAACTGTGGGCGTAAAACATGTTTGATGAGAACATCTAAATGACTAAAAGGCTCGAGACATTTTTCTAAGCTGCCTTTGCTAATCTGATTTAATAGAGTCTTAATGGCTGTGGATATTCGGAAGGTTTGACAAGCTTAGGAACTTGGCAGTGAGCTTTAGACCTCTTTTCCAGCCAATTCCATTTCAGGTCCATGGGGGTCAAAGCTCTTGGATGGTCATTTGACTAGTCGACTAGTCAGGAAGCATCTGTTCAGGGTTCATGGTGAGCAGTATACTATGAAATCCAAACACCCAGTTTTCAGAGCATTGAAACATTCTATTAGAGAGCTCCAAACCAGCAAAGAGTCTAGTATTATTGTTTGTTGGAATTGGAAAAATAGATTCTCAACAATAGAATAACTGGTAGAGAAACTGGAGATAAAATAAAGTACTAGAGGTATACTGCCTAGAATTAAGTTGTTGGCTTGGACAAATGGCTTTATTTATTCCTTTCGTTATTGGGCTGGGAATATTGAAATTAGAGGATAACTTTGAGGAGTCACTTCTTTCACGCTATCCTGTGGGTCCAAAGATCAAACTCAGTCAGGTTTGTCAGCAAACACTTTTTCCATCTGTGCCATCTTATTGGCCCCACACTTTTAATCATATATTTTGTCACTAAATATTGATTGGGTAAACCCTTTGTAAGTTTGCCATTAGGAATGTAGAAGTTTTTTTCTGTATTCAGAAATATAGTTACGATATCTAGTTGGAGTGTGAAGCAAGAATAGGCTACATTGGCTAAGAGTGGAGAGTTAAAATGGATTCACTTCCAGTGATATGCCAATGCCACAACATGACCAATGGAATGGTGGGATGATACAAAGATTGACAGCTTGGGTGTGAGGGACACTTGCATGCTCTTGAGAATCATCTTCCAGGAAGAAATGATCAACCTAAAATGGAAAGAGTTCTCAACAGAGGACACTCAGTGCTGACAAACTCTTTGAAGGACAGCCATGCCCATGGCCTGTTTCAATAGATAAAATTAATTTTTTCTGTTCTTAACCTCTTGGCCATTCTGACAGCTGTGAGATGGAATCTCAGAGTTGAGTTCCATTTCTCTGATGATTAAGGATGTTGAACATTTCTTCAAGTGTCTCTCAGCCATTAGGGATTCCTCCTTTGTGAATTCTCTGTTTAGCTCTGACCCCACTTTTTGATTGGATTATTTGGTTTCTTGGCATTTAATTTCTTGAGTTCTTCGTAAATTTTTGATATTAGCCCTCTGTCAGATGTGGGGTTGGTGAAGATTTTCTCCCAGTCTGTAGGCTGTCATTTTGTTTAAATGACAGTGTCTTTTGCCTTACAGAAGCTTTTCAGTTTCATGAGGTCCCATTTATTGATTGTTGGTCATAGATCCTGAGCTGTTGGTGTTCTGTTCAGGAAGTTGTTACCTGTGCCAATAATTTTGAGGGTTTTTTCCCACTTTCTCTTCTAGTAGATTTAGTGTTACCAGGCTTATGTTAAGGTCTTTGATCCACTTGGACTTAAGTTTTGTACAAGGTGATAAGTATGGATCTAATTTCATTCTTTTACAAGTGGACATCCAGTTGGACCAGCACCATTTGTTGAAGATGCTTTCCTTTTTCTATTGTGCGGTTTTGGCTTCTTTGTCAAAAATTAGGTGACCATAGGTGTGTGGGTTCATTTCTGGGTCTTCAATTCGATTCCATTGATCCACTGGTCTATTTCTATACCAGTACCATGCTGTTTTTATTACTATTGCTCTATAGTCATTCTTAATGTAGTCTAAATGTTGTTTCATTTTTAAGCATACTAATTTGTTATTGCTTGCTAAAAAATGCTTTTATTCTTAAAAGTTATTCCATATTTGCTAAGCTTATTGAAATTTCTTGTTAGTTCTAAGAGTCTATTGATTACATTGTTCTTTCAAATGTCACTATCTTTTCCATTTTCTCAATGCTTAGGGTCAAACAATTATGGCTCCTGGGCCCATCACCTGTTTTTATTATTAAAGTTTTATTTGCATGTGGTCACCTGCCCATTGGCAAACATTTGTCTATGGCTGTTTCCAAACTACAGTGAGAGAGCTTAGACCTTCTATCCACAATGTCCAAATGAATCCTATGCTCCCTGACCTTTCATTAAAAAGCCTTCCTGACTTCTGAGACTATGATGCTGTCATTAAACATCAAAGGAGTGTCTATCAACAGTGCCTTCACTGATTTCAGTTTGTGTCAGTATGTGCAGTGGCAGAGAGAGAATTAATTAAACACAATATGAAGAACATTTTAGTATTTATGAGTATCCTTAAAGGAGACAAACATTAGCTCAAAATATCCTATAATCAATTTCCCATACTGGACACAAGTTACTTCAGGCATTCAGGTAAGCAAACACTCGTCTAGCCAATCAGAGATCCATGCTGACTCTGTCTTTGTGTTGAGACAGTCTTCCAGAAAAAGTTCTATCTGCATCTAAACTATTGAAAAGAAAGGAAGGAGGTACATATTTTATTTAAGACAAATAATGCATTTATTTTCATTTCTCATGGAATGTTGAGGCATTCCAAGATCCTGAAAATAAAACACGATACACTACCTTACTTGTCTCTAGTAGTGAGGAGATTCTTCTTTAAAGACTCAGTTCAGTGTCAATTATTGTGCTGAGTTGTGGGAACATGAGAAACTGTGCTAGTTTTTGTCACTTTTACACAAATTAGAGTGACCTGGAAAGAAGGGACCTCAGCTGAAGAATTGACTCCATCAGACTAGCCGACGGGCATGTGGGGGTGGGGACATTTTCTGCATTAATGATTGATGTGGGACGGCCTCAACCACTGTGGATAGTACTGCCACAGGCACGTGGTCCTGTTTTGTACAAGAAAGCAGGCTGAGCACACCATGGAAAGCAAGCAAACAACCAGCCTTCTTCATGGTGTCTGCTTCTGTTTCTGCTTGAGTGTCTGTTCTGACTTCTGTCAAGAATAGACTGTGATGGGGATGTGTAGGCCAAGTAAACCACTTCCTGTCCAAGTCCCTTTTGGTCGCAGGTTTTATCTCAGCAACAGAAATAAACCAGGACGGAGCCTCGGACATTTCATCAGATATTCCTCCATACTAAGAAAATTTTAAAAACAAACAAACAAAAAAAAACCATTACTTTTATTAAAAGGGTGTAATGGGATACTCAGCCAAAGAAATTTGTATGACCAATCAGATACTTCCAAATAATCTTGGGTTAATTGAATGCATATCATGTGACTTGTTTTTATCAAGAAAGTCAATGTGGGAATTTTTTCCAAAACAATTTTGGCAATCATATTTTTTCAGTAGAAAATCCCACTCAGTGGAAGTTAGTAAATGTTCCTTCCATCTGTGGTTTAATTTTGCAAGCACAGATTCTAGCTAAGGAAGACATTGGCAAAAATCTTTAGGCACTCAGCTTTTCAAACTGGCTCCCTTCTGCCATCACAGTACTCCGCAAATTGTACTTAAACAAGAGCAGCATGTGGCTGATTTCAGTTTCATATTCTGTAAATTGTGATCTATTTCCTTAAATTCTAAGATCTTACAGACTTCGGCATCAACCTTTAATAAGTGACTTGGATTTAAATGTGGGACAATTTCTACCCACAAGGTCACCAACAGAGTTGTGGTTTTCAATGGCCTCTGGCTGGTAGAACTCCATTCGTAGTTATCTCCCACCATGACTTGCTCACAGGACAAGTTTATTAATGTCAGATGGGATGCCTTTCTTTTGCTCATGATTAGAATAGTGGCACTCAAAGTGTGTTCTTCAAGCCATGGCAACATCACCTGGGAGTGACTTACAACTGTAGACCCTCACCCTTGGCCTTTCATTCTTCTCTGTCAATTAGAAACTCAAGCCCTCCAGGTGACTTCAATTCACAGAATGAATAATTGCTTCAGAATAAACACCTAGGAAGTTCTAGACAGTCATTCACAATCTACAGTGGGCTAGGGAGTAGGAAATTCAGGGGCAGGGAGATGGAGTTCTATGTAATAGTTCTACAAGTGGGGACTTTGTGTCCACCTTAATAGGCAGAATCTTAAGTATGGAGAAACAGACATTTGAGGATTGGGATGCTGAGTCTGCATCAACATGGATGTTCAAGAACAAGGTTATATGAGATATGTACGTGTACTCCTCACTATAATCTTCATAGATTCATTAAAGAAACATGGTGGACATGTAGGAAAGATAACACGGACAAAGCCAATCACTTCTGAGACATCCTTGCCCTTTGTATTTTTAATCTTATTGTCTCCTCTCTATCCAGCTTGTGATATATTGCCATGCAAACTGTCTTGATTTCCCAGGAGGACAAAGGCTTCTTTCTTTCAAAGCATTTTTTTTTTCAATTAACACCAGTCTCAGAGTATACAGCCACATGCACAGCACTAAAAGGTGTTAACTTGCTCACTGCACTGCGAGTCATACTACTGATATTTATGGGATGGTGATTCAGCCGTACAGACAGTTTGTTAGCAAGTTCAGCAGCTGTGTGTGAATGCTGTTGTTAGTATGCACCACACCGTTATCCAGTCAGCTTTGCACAAATGCTCCAAGGGAGACAATCAAATGTAGGTGCAAGAGAAATTATGGCAGAGACTTGACAAAAAAGGGAAATAGCTTTGTTTGTAAACAAGTCAAATGTGGCTTTGGTGTATTTTAGTTTACTCTGACAGTTTTATACATTTTGGTGGAGAAAGGGCACAGTAAAAGGTTAAGACTCAAGACTCAAGTTTTAATTTTGACCATTAACTAGATCTCAGTGGGACTGAAAAAAGAAGTGTTAAACTGTTTGAAATTATACCCTCTCTTGCAAAAGGAAAGATGGCTGTTAACAGTAGTTGTACACTTTTGAGGGTTAAGAACTGTCTCAATCCCTTGCTCTAAAAGGCCCCTAACTGATCTCCCCTGGCACAGATGTGTAGCCAGGCTTTTGGCTACTTTATTGGGTTCATTTTTTCCTACCTCCCTACACCACCCCCTTTCTCTTCCAAACCACCCAACACTGAGAAGGAGAGAAAGAAGTTTACAGGAGAAAGGAAGTGTCAATATTGTTGGACCACTTCTTGCTCATTAGAAGAATCAAGTTCCAGGGGGCAAGTTTGATCTTCACACTGAGTATATCTCCAACCAGCAATCCAGCATACCACATCAAACAGCAACAGCAGCAAATAGCAACAGCAATCAGCAATATTAGCAGTGTGCAGCAGCCTCCCGGGCTCTCAGAGCTCTGGCATTATATACCCTCTGAAGAGTCCCCCGAATTCCAAATGTAAACTATGCTCATCTGGCAAAATCACACCGCTGCCAGAGCATGGGAAAAATCACAGTTAGTAGCTGTGGACAATCTGAAGCAGCCCCATATCCCACACCTATAAACAAAAACATATTCCCCTAGTGTTTCTGTGTTTTTAAAGAAACCAAAAATCCTCATTACACATCAGTATGTATTCAGGAACGTCAAACTTAATGACCCTAATGACCCTCAAAGAGCTGGCTCAGCAGTTAAAAGCAATTAATCTTGCAGAGGACCAGGGTTCAGATTTGCAGCTTGTACTTGGTAGCTCAGCTCCATATGTAACTTCAGTTGCAGGGGATCCTGTATCTTCTTCTGACCTCCTGAGACACCAAGCACACACATAGTCTTTTCATGTGCACATGTATGTTCATACATGTGAAATAAAATAAAGAAATCTAGAAAGATGTTGTTTTGTTTTTTAAGAACACAGGAGGAAATTGTCTCAAAGTCCCTCCTAACGCTAGTATTCCATGTTATTCTAGACAAGGAAAATAAAACTAATCAGCAACAGTAGACATGTATTCAAGTCCATCTTTCCACAACAGACCTCATGGTGAACCTAGCAACACTATAAACATCTAACTCACAGTGCTGAGTTGTTTTCATTTTTTTTTCACAGACTGATTGTGATGCCTATCAGTTTCTAAACCAGCACATGAAAAGTGTTTGTAAGATGAGTAAAATCAGCTGTCTTTGTTACTGCACCTGTTCCGGTCCATTCTTTGTCGTGATTCTTTTCTTCTGAAATCCTTGATTTCTTTTTCCTCTGACCAAGGGGGCCCTAAAGAGAGATGAATTGGAGAAACCATTCACTTCGCAAAAACATAGATAACACCAAACTCTTCATCAGTACTGTTGAATCAATAATCATGGGAAATGTCTAGGGATTAAGTAGAAATAAATGTATTAAACTGATGGCAGCCTCAACCAATGAGTCAAGATAGTATTGATAGGAAATAATTATACATTTTTTTGTCATTAAGCATAGTCTGTTGGGCTGTTATTCTAACTGTCATCACACAATCATCTTTCTAGATATGGTGGACTATGACTACCAAGGTAATTAACTATTCCATTGACAGGACAAGCGCATGTAAAAATCTCCTACTGTAGGTGCTAAGCATTTGTTATGGGTTGGCAATATAGAATACAGGCCTCTTATGCTGCCTTGATTGTATTCATTTAGATTCATTCAGGTTGGTGTTAGACATGAATAAACACTGTGGCCACAGAATGACTCTGAGAAATAACTATGTGGACACCATAAAGGATGTATTTTAAAGGTGTTTTTAAAGTTTAATGTTTTTTTTTTTTGCAGTGTATTTCCAAGGGGGTGATATTCCTACTGACTAGGAATGTATCAGTTCTTTTTCTTTCCCCACCCCATACGGCCTTTACAAAGTACTTCTGAGAAGCATGGAGAATTTAACCCTCTACAGGTGTTGTAAACACTGTGATATGATTTTTTTTTCTCTCATAGAAACTGAAGGAAAAAATTGAGTTGCATGGTGATAGAGTAGAGTATCTTTATGAAGGAATTAAGTGTACACATAGGAGTATAGGAGTATTCTATATTGAAAGAAAATACTATGTCCATCTTGACGGAACCTCTGAGAGTTGGTTTCTTTGTCTGTTCACAGGGGTGATGGGTGAATATGAGCCCAAAATAGAAGTACAGTTTCCAGAAACCGTCCCAGCTGAGAAAGGAACAACAGTCAAGCTGGAATGCTTTGCCTTAGGAAAGTAAGTTCTGCTTTTCTCCTTCGCTTGGCTCTGGCAGGTGGAGAATTGTCTTCAGTGCCTTCAGTGCTCACAGCGATGGTTTCTGAGCTGTTGAAAATCAAATCCTTTTTCTCTTTGTAATTCTGTATGTGCATCTTTGATTCTTCCCTGTTCTGATGGAAAGGGACGCGTAATGGCTCCAGAAGAACTGGGCTGCTACAATTGACATGGACACAAAGGAGAGGAGAACAGACGATTTTGAAAAACGATTCCACTCTGTTGTTATGACCTATAATGTACATGCTGTCTAACACAGAATGACAAGAAAACAATGGCTTCATTTGAAGTACAGGCAAGCTGACTGTTTGGAAAAATGGGGTCTTTCATCCTGGCCCCGTTTACAGAATATACATAAAAATTTTTTCTTGAATTTCTTTTCAAATTTCTCATCTCTTTTCTCTCATTTGGATTCCCTTCTGCTCTCACAGAGATAGAGAAAAGCTAATATCTAAGAGTCTATTTTAGAGTGGTCTGAAAATTATTCACAAATTTATTATTCCATCTGGATTACACTTAAAAGAACCTACTTGGAAAGCACTTAGACTTTCCATAGAGGAGCTGCCAGAGGGCATCAGAAAGGGAACGCAGATCAGCTGGGATTTTTATGTGCCAGTAACCAACAAGAATGGTTTCATATCAACAGTACAAACTACCACCAGAAGGGTGAACACTGAGGCCCTCATGGATTTTAATGGTCTGTGCCTGTCTTTTCTCCTAGTCCCATCTAGCCAGCTACCCACTCTTAACTCTCTTTTATTTTTCTGTGCCTGAGTATTAAGGAAAGTACAACATGAGTTCTTGCCCGTTCTTTGTCTCATTATATAATTTTTAAATTAAATTATTGAGTTTTGCAGAAACTTTAGATCTTCTTTACATTTCCAATTTTATTTTCAACTCCAATGGAATGGTTGTTTTCACATTGTGACAATGCTGGCCATAGTGGTTTCTTTACTTTGGAACACTTTGATGAGGTTTAGCACAGTAGTAATTTTATAGTTTTGAAAAACTTACCACAGTATATAAATTGTGACAGAGCTGCAAGACTGAACACTGCACAGAAATGAATGACAAGCTGTAAAACCACATGGAAGACATGGCAGTGATTTATTGCTGAGGGGAAAATAGCAGATTGCACACATTCTAATGTGGTTGATCTTAAGATTTTTAAAGTCTCTATGTGTGTCTATGAAATAATGTGGGGGGATAGTAGGAACAGGAAACTGGACCATCAGGGTCTATATTTGGTGATCTTTGCAAGATGACACTTTAAAAAACCCTCCCTGGAGAAAGAAACATTCACATTGCTCACACTTCCAAAGGGAGTTAAAGTCTATTCACAGTGCTTAAATGGCTCTAAAATAAAAACAAAAGACACAAATTGGGTTCTTCACATCCACACAACAATGTTTGGATACGCATGTCTAGCTGTTGAAACATCACCGCCCACTTAAGAAGCGAAGACTAGTCTAACAGCAGTTGTGTTTAGAGGCACGCATTAAGTGTATATCTTATTGGATATAAAGTCACCCATAATGTGCTTCTGATGGAGCCCTCCTGCATTTTGAGTCAGTGTCTGCCTAATGAGCTTAAATTATTTTAAAACAAATATAGTAGAGTTAATAGCTTTAATTTTTTAAATACCCTCTCAAGTTTCCCAGAGACGATTGGCAAGTCTTTAGTGTAATTACTTCTCTGTGAGTGTTTTTTTGTGTGTGTGAAAAATAAATAAGTAAATAATTGCATCCCCTACTAGGAAGCCACAATCCTAAAAGTCGTGGTTGGCTTTAAAACCACTCGTTTGTGCACAGGTTGCCCTCATTGACAATTTAAGATGTATTCCAAACAGTTATGGCAAAGGATGATAGATGTGTTGAGAGGACATTAAGACCCCACAGATTGCTCTTTTCTTCATCTTGCTACTTTAATTATTGTAGTTTCCACAAACCACCTTCCAAACAGAACACTATAAATTGGTAATGCCATCATTATGTAAATAACAATAAGAATAAAGACTGTTACCCAGATCAGATTGTCATAAGTGAACTGCTCCGCTATGCCAGCAATTAAGTTATAGTTTTCAGATTTTACGAGCTCATTACTTTTGCTATCACTTGTTCAATATGTGGATGTAACTTACAGTGTGGTACTCACCTTGCTGGACATGGCATTTAGAAGAATATATTGCTTCTGCTCTCTATTGTCACATTACAAATTTGGAAGGAACAAGTAGCCAATATTTTATTGTCATGTCACGATTTATGTTAGATATCCAAGCAAGGTTTAGCTGGGCGATGTTTTTGGTCTATGTGATGTCTCTGAGGGTTGTGTGGTGTGAAGCTGGCACATCAGTGGTATGGAGACGTCAAAAAAGTATCTTTCAGATTCTGCCATCTTGGAAGCAAGGTTGGATAATGGGGCCAATTGGGTCTGTCATAGGCAAAACCCCCCATGAGACGTCCTCTGTGTGGCAGTTTTAATGTAGTAAAACTTTTTTGCAGGTGCCTCTAAAGGAGTATTCCAAGAATAAGAGCTTGGAAGCCGTCTCAGTGCTTGAATCTAGAAACTGACTCATATTGCTCATGTCTCCTTATTAGTCAGAGTAGTCAAAGAGCCCAACCAATTAAAGGGGAGGAGATATGAACCTGGTCTCAGTGGGAGGAGTGTGTAGGAAGTTGCTTCTATCTTAATTTTACCACATAGGTTGTTGAACATTTTTATTTTTAGGAGTTATCATCTAGAAAAACTATACATGTATAAGAAAATAATTAAAAGAATGTATTTAAAATGTTCTTTTCTTTCAATGGTAAAGAAGTGAAGGAAGCTGACTTGTATTGTTTAATGCTTTTTTTATTAACTCATTTACAATCGTATTGTGGCCTCTTTCCCCCTCTTCTCCCAATCTCATCCTGCCACCCTCTTCCCCCTTCTCCCTTCTTCCCTTCTCCTCAGAAAAGGGGAGCCGCCCCTCCCCATACCAACCCACTCCAGGTCATCAAATCAGATTAGGCCTAAGAGCAACTTCTTCCATTGAGGCCAGACATTGCAACCCGACTAAGGGAAAGTGATCCACAAACTGGCAACAGAGTCCATGTTTAATGTTAAGAATGTTGATTTCAAGAAAAACATGAAGTGAATAATGCTAGAGACATAAATGTTGCTAAAATAAGGGTAATATATGAATGAAAGTAGGGAAGTGGTTTAATGTGTCCATGGTTTTGGAAACAATAGAAGCAATTATTAGTGTAAATTGAGAAGAAAAAAAAAAACAGAACTTTCTTTAATTTGGTTCATCCCATTTTATTCTCGCTTTCAGCCCAGTCCCAACTATTGTATGGCGAAGAGCTGATGGAAAGCCCATCGCAAGGAAAGCCAGGACACATAAGTCAAATGGAATTCTGGAAATTCCCAATTTTCAGCAGGAAGATGCTGGTTTATATGAATGTGTGACTGAAAACTCCAGGGGGAAAAATGTAGCAAAGGGACAGTTGGCTTTTTATGGTAAGTTTTCAGTTATAGTTATTATTTATCATTATACAGAATTTTTCATATTAAAATGAAGCACTGGTAGGTCTGCAGTGAAAGATTTGGGGTTTTTTTTGGGGGGGTTGTTTTGTTCTTTAAGGAATCTTGTAGAATAGGATTGTGTAAGATTCGCTTTTCTACATAATTAGCATGCCCTAGATGACTCTGGGTGTGGAAATTGGAGGTGGGGGCAAGGATGTTGAAGGAGCATAGAGGAAGGAATTAAGCTGATGTGTTTAGGATGTGTATGGTAGTGTGAACACACTCCCAAAGGAGACCGCTTTCCTGTTTTTCCTCTTCCCATTGAGCTATAACCCAGACAAGGGAAGTAAGTCTGTTATGTGTGTGTGTGTGTGTGTGTGTGTGTGTGTCTGTGTGTGTGTGTGTGTTGTGAGTTAATTGAAGCTTTGTGCTTCATTTGAATTTTGCTTTAAGACCCATCCTAATCCTTCATAATTGTTCCTCAATTGCAGTTTAATGTGGGATCATGAACATTTCAAAATGCACACTGTCCAATTTTAGTTCTTAGAGTTGACCTCAGAGCAAAACATGAAAAATATCCCATCACATAGACTTTTTTTATGTGAGGGAAGCTGCTTCTGTTCTGATCAAATCATCTGTATTGATCCAAACATAATATAAGTGTAAAATCTGTGACACATATTTTTTAAGGTTTATTTATTACTTCAAGTTATATTTCCATCACAGACCTCTCCCTCTCCCACCTCCCACTCCTATCCTCCATTGTGGAGGGCCCCACATATCAGTCCCCCTCAGTTAATCAGACATATGAGGGCTAAGAGCTTCCTTTTGCACTGGGGGCCTACATGGAAGCTACCCTAGGGCAAAGTGTCCTACTAACAGGTAGTAAAGCCTATGTTTCTGTTCCTTTCAGTCTGTTGGTTTTAAGATACTTATCCTGTACTATATGGCTAAAGATCAGTTATAAGTGAATACGTGCCATGTGCATTGTTCTGGGTATAGGTTAATTTACTCAGGGTGAGCTTTTCTGGTTCCATCCATTTGGCAACAAATTACATGATTTCCTTTTTTGTGATAGCTGAGTAGTATTCCATTGTGCAAATATACCACAGATTTATTTTATCCATTCTTTGATTGAAGGGTTGTTTCCAGTTTCTAGCTATAAATAAAGCTGCTATGAACACAGTTGAGGAGATGTACTTGTGGTTTGCCGAGGAATCTTTTGGATGTATGCACAGGAGTGGTATGGCAGGGTCTTGAGGTAGAGCTAGTCCAAGTTTTCTAATATATCGCCAGACTAATTTCCATAGTGGTTGTACAAGTTTGCACTCCCACCAGCAATGGAGGTGTGTTCCTCTTTCTCCACAACCTCACCAGCATGTGCCGCCATTAGAATTTTTGATCTTAGCTATTCTGTTCTGACAGGTGTGAAATTTAATCTCAGAGTCATCTTGAGTTCCATTTCTCTGATGATTAAAGACGTTGAGTATTTCTTCAAGTCTCCCTTGGCCATTAGAGACTCCTCTTTTATTAATTCACAGTTTAGATCTGTACCCATTTTTTATTGGATTATTTGGTTTCTTGGTGTTTAATTTCTTGAATTCTTTATAAATTTTGGATATTAGCACTCTGTTGGATGTGGGATTGGTAAAGATCTCTTCCCAATCTGAAGGCTGCTGTTTTGTTCTAATAACAACAGTGTCCTTTGCCTTACAGGAGCTTTTCAGTTTCATGAGGTCCCATTTATTGATTGTTGGTCTTAGAGCCTGAGCTACTGGTGTTCTGTTCAGAAAGTTGTAACCTGTGCCAATGAGTTCAAGGCTTTCCCTTACTTTCTCTTCTATTAGATTTAGTTTGTACAGCTTCATGTTAATGTCTTTAATCCACTTGGACTTAAGTTTTCTGCAAGTGAAATATATGAATCTATTTGCATTCCTTTACATGTTGACATCCAGTTAGACCAGCACCATTTGTTGAAGATGCTTTCCTTTTTCCATTTAATGGTTTTGGCATCTTTGTCAAAAATTAAGTGACCATAGGTGTGTGGGTTTATTTCTGGGTCTTTGATTCAATTCCATTCATCTACTAGTCTGTTACTATGTCAGTGTCATACTGTTTTTGTTACTATTGCTCTATAGTATAGTTTGAAATCTGGGAAGGTATTACCTCCAGATGTTTTTTTTTTTTTTTCTTCTACAGAATTGATTTAGCTATTCTGGGTTTTTTGTTTTTCCATATGAAGTTGAGAATTGTTCTTTCAAGGTCTGTAAAGAATTGTGTTGGCATTTTGATAGAAATTACCTTGAATCTGTATATTGCTTTTGGTAGGATGGCCATTTTTATTATGTTGATCCTACCTATCCATGAGCATGAGAGATCTTTCCATCTTCTGATGGCCTCTTCAATTTCTTTCTTCAAGGACTTGAAGTTCTTGTCATACAGGTCTTTCAGTTGCTTGGTTAGAGTTACCCCCAGGTATTTTACATTGTTTGTGGCTATTATGAAAGGTGTTGTTTCCCGAATTTCTGTTTCAGCCATTTATCTTTTGTGTAAAGAAGGGCTATCAATTTTTTAAATTAATTTTGTATCCAGACATCTTGCTGAAGGAGTTTATCAGTTGTTGAAATTCTCTGGTAGAATTTTGGTGTCACTTATGTATACTATCATATCATCTGCAAATAGAGATACTTCGACTTCTTCCTTTCCAAGTTGTATCCCCTTGATCTTGTTTATTTGCCACAGTTACCATGATACCTATATCACAGAAAGGCCCAAGAAAGAAAGAGAATTTCAGACCAATTTCCCTCATGAACATAGAACCGAAAATAATCAATAAAATACTTGCAAACTGAATCCAAGAACATATCAAAAGCATCATACACCATGATTAAGTAGGTTTCACCCCAGGAACACATGGGTGGTTCAATATACAAACACACAAAAATCCATCAAGGTAATCCACCACATAAACAAGCTGAAAGAAACACACACACACACACACACACACACACAGTCATCTTCCTAGTTGCTGAAAAAGCATTTGACAAAATCCAACACCCCTGCATGCTAAAAGTCCTGGAGAGAGCTGACATACAAGGGCCATACCTAGAAATGATAAAGCCAACATACAGCAAGCCAATAGCCAATGTCAATTTTTAAATTGAGGTAAAGCATCTCCTCTAATTTCACGGACAAGGCAAGGATGCCCACTCTTCCCATATATCTTCAATATAGTGCTTGAAGTTCTAGCCAAATGGTTCTTATTGCAGGTTTTGGTGTGTTCCCAGTGCTATGTTCCTAATATATCCTGGAAAGCTTCAAAGGCTAATGATCTGAAATATGGTGTTAGGGTGGGATGGTATGGGACAGGAGGGAGGTTAGGAGAGCTCCCCTTTTCTGAGGAGAAGGGGAGGAGTGATGGGGAAGGGGTTGAGAGTGCAGTATCCAGAGGAGGGGATGGAAGGGACTATGATCATAATTTAAAATGAATAAATAAACTTAATAAACTTTAAAAATTTGAGAGATCCCATGTTGATTCATTTTTACTTTGTTTCTTTATTTGAGAGAAGTAATCTCTATTTTGAAGCTCTGGCTGTCCTGGAACTCAAAATGTAGACCACATTGGCTTTGAATTCACAGAGATACACCTGCCTTTGTCTCCTAAGGGCTGGAATTAAAGGCATGTGCTATCACACCGGCCAATAGTGCATATTTCTTTTTTAATATTTTTTTATTACTTCAGGCTACATCTCCATCACAGTGTCGCCCTTCCACCCCTCCCAGTCCTGCCCTCCCACCCTCTACCCTCTTTCCCTTCCATCACACTCTTCTGGAGTGGAATGTTTCTACATAACTTCCCTGACCCCATTTCAGCAGTTGTATGAGGGCCTAGAGCCTCCTCATACACTGGGGGCCTATAAGGGAGCACCACTAGGACAAAGTGTCTCATTGACAGGAAAAAAAGTCTATGTTCATGTTACCTTTGGTGCATTCGTTGTAGTATAGTTATCCTGTACTATATGGCTAAAATTTGATTATAAGTGAACAGCTGCAATGTACATCCCTCTGGGTCTGGGTTAACTCACTCAGGATGAGCTTCTCTAGTTCCATCCATTTAGCTTCAAATTGCGTGATTTTGTTGTTTCTGATAGCTGAGTAGTATTTCATTCCTCCAAAGTCCATTAGTTTTAAGACAAGCTAAAAACTACACTCAATAATAATGTAAAGCATTTTTAGAAACTGTTTGGAAAGCAAGCAACATGTGCAGCATCAGCCATTGGCCTTCTTCTACCTAACTCTCAATGTTTTAGACTTGCATATCACTGAGGCAGCTGGTATGGCAGGATACTAGAAAATTCTTCATAAAGTGATCAGGACAACAGTAATTTGAAAAAAAAAAATCCTACACTTTTCTTTATTTATCCTTCTACCTATACCAAATGAGAGATTTGATATTTGATCTGTTTCTTTCTTTCTTTTTTTAATGTTTGTTTATTACTTCAAGTTACATCTCCATCACAGTCCCCTCCCTCCACCCCTCCTGGTCACACCTTCCTACCCTCTCCTCCTTCTCCCAGAACTCAATTCTTTTTTTTAATAATTAGGCCACAATTATGAAAATTATAAGTTATAACATACTTTCCCAATGTCTAGTCCATACATATTTGGCAACTGACATTCATATTCTATTATCTATCTATCTCCACAAGTTTAAAGTTCTATACCTAATTCCTTTTCCATCCTAACTTGCATCACAATTTTAACAACCTCTTCTTAGATCCAGAACACCCTCTTAATTCCTAAACAACACAAAATTTAACTATAAGACTCTAGATATCGAGTCTTCAACCACATCAGAGACCTGAGAGGGATAAATATATCTGATTATACAGGAAGTGCAGAGCCAGCAGCTTCCAAAACTAAGAAATGACAGACAACTGGGGGGCAACTAAGCTTAAAAAATTATAGTAAAAATAAAATATAAAATTCTCAAATGATGACTTACCAAAGGCATACTTATCCTACTAGCATGAAAGGAAAAAAAGGTCTTAATTTCACCATAGAAAGTTAGCTTGCAGGGTGCCGCATAGCTCACACACTCAGGTATTTGCTTATAAGTTTGTTTCCTATAAATAATGGATATTTTCATTGTTTGGCTTTTAAAAGGCAGTTAGGAGGCTTAAAATTTTTAAGTAAATTAAGGGTTACTACAGTTCAACCTGGCTTTCTAAACCTCTAAGAGCTAAAGTAATTTGGAGCTAAGGTAAAATATTTGAGAAGTGCTGTGTTAGCCCATGCCTTTAACTCCAGCAGAGAAAGGAGGATCACTATAGAGTTAGTTGTCTTTCAAATTGTAGCATTACAAAGAACAGGGTGGTGATGGTCTTTTTCTTTCTTAAATTATGAGAGTTGATGTCTTATTTGATGGGTTGAAAGGTATGCCACAGGTATAACATGCCACAGGTATAACTGGAAATTCACAAAAGGCAAAGTTGCAGATTTATTCAGTGAGAAGCAATGTCCATGTATTTTTAACTGTTTGGGATTTCTTTTTCTCACTCAGCTGATAATTATTTTCTTTATGTCAGGTAGTAACTACTTGAACTCTCACAGGCAAAATGGACAACATTTTTCTTCCTTCTTAATTGAATAGATTTTTAGATTCAATAGTTCCTAAATGTTATTTAAATCACTCAATGAAAGTTACTTTCACTTCATGATTTTCTTCTCAAGTGAAATGCTTGCATTTTATATGTTAAGAAGGTATTTTCTGAAGCAAGGTTTTGTTGTGGGTCTTCCAAGGGATTCAAGGTCTCCCACCCTGGAAATGCAGCAATGTAGAGTCACTGTGGTAGAGACTGAACCTTGTCACTGGACCTTATCCTTGTGTAAAACAGGTGCTTCCCAAGGATCCTTCCCTAGAGATGAAAATCAGGGCCTAGCAATGTTTGCCTCTTAAATGGTGCTGTCTGCAACAGTGCTTGGCAGGACAATTTGCCTGTTTTCTGAAGATAGCAGAGTGTTCCCTCCTTGTCATTCACCCTTCATGTCAGATCAGCTGACATTCACAGCACTTGGTGATTATATCTGTTTATTCTTGTGTTCTTCCTCAACTAGCATATCACCAATATTGTTCACTGTCGCAGGAGGGCTTAATTATGCAGAAGTGCTTGGCTGTCATTTTTTTTTCTTGTCTACTTCTTTTTCTTAAAGGGTGGGGTTTGGTGTGTTCCCAGTGCTATGTTCCTAATATCCAGCTCCCTTAATCTTCAAGTTAAATGAATTATTATAATTAAAATCTCTGTAGAGTCCCACAAAGGGAAAAAGTAGCCCTAGTCACTTATCCAGGAACATTTTGCCTTTGTTGACAAGACAGATTCTTACAACATTAAGGTATACTTGCTCAGGGATGAGAATCCATGAGCTTGTGCTTAGAAATCTATACATTCAGTTTTAGTGAGAAATGAAATTTGCAGGAAATGGATGGATCTGGAAAGTATAAAATTAAACAAAGCAACTAAAAATAGACAAAATTAGCATGTTCTCTGCCATATGTGGATGCTAATCTATGATGTAAACATGCACATATGTATGTAAGTAGATATCTTTTACACATGGATATGAAAAAGGAAGAGAAACTGGAAGATTGTAAGAGGGAACGAAGTGTGAGGGGCATGAGGGAGAAGCAGAACATAAAAACATACTTTGTTTGAAAGGCATGGTCATAGTTAGTACCTTGTATACTAATTAAAATCTCATAACCAGAGCGAAAACTGAGGAAAACATTATTTTATTGTTAGTATCACAGTGTTGATCCACTTAGGAGCTCTGCAGTAACAGTTCTGTTAAAATGGATTCTTATTTCCTTGTTGCACTGAAAAAGCTTTTAACCTTATTACAATTGTTTGTTCCACAGAATCACATTGTACTCCCTTCCTGTGTGAGCGTGGCACAGGTACTTGGTCCTGCTACTGGCATCACCATGCCCACATAGGTTAATGTGTCCACTTTGTCTCACCATGTATGAAGGTCTGCTATGAGTTCAGACACAGGACACTTTATGCTACCTCATCTTATTTGTTTATGTTCCTCAGGCCTATATTTTCCAAGGGCTGTCAACTTTGATTAGTTCTTTCAGTCTTTTTATTTTTATTTTTTTGACAAGAAAAATATCTTTAAAAGAATTCTGTCTTCAGAAGTAGAATGCTGAAATTTGTTTCCTGGGACAGAATTTCTCCCATATAACTTTAATGTGTTACTCATTTGTTCAAAACTATCTTTATGTGCCCTAATATGTGGGAGTCCACTACTATATAGTCAATGCTAAAAAAAAAAAAAAAATCTTTGCCCTCAAGAACCTGGTATTTCACCAGATATTAGCAGATAAAAGACTCAAATAAGTGAACTCAATAATTTCCTGTTTTAGTAAGAATACAGGAAAAAAATGATAGCCCTTTGATATAAAGAAACTGGCTGCAGAGAAAGACTCCTAAGATAAAGGAGTCAGGGAAGGCTTGTGTGAGATTGACCTCTGAGCAGAAATCCCAAAGTAAAGAAAAAAGATAGCCTTCCATGGGGAAGCACATTCCAGGCAGAAAGCAGGAAAGAGGCACAGAGCCCTGAGGCTGACAACTGTGTGACAAGCTTGAAATGCAGGGAGGAAGATCGCGTTTCTTTCTTTCTTTCTTTTTTTTTAATAAATAAATTTATTTATTTGTTGCTTCAGGTTACATCTCCATCACATTGTCCTCTTCCCCCCCTTCCCAGCCCCGCCCTCCCACCCTCTACCCCCTAACCCTTCCATCCCACTCCTCTAGAGTGGAGTGTCCCTACATAACAGTCCCTCGCCATAAGGCCCAAGAATGTATGTCTGAAACAAAGGTGAAAGCTAAGCAATATCTTACAAGCTAGATAGAGTTTTGGTTTTGTTCATGGGAGGATGCTGAATGATGGAATGGTTCCATCTGATTCATACTTCTACAATGCTGGTTGATTTGTGATGAGTAGGGGTTTAAATCACAAGAGCAGAAAGGGCAGTTAAGCAGCTATTTGTCCTATCTATGTGAGCCATGTTCGTGGCTAGAACTTTGAGAAAAATAATTAGAGGCAGATGTATTTTGGAGTCAGAGCCAGTGGAGCTTTCTCATTTTATTCCTCCAACTACCCAGTTTAGAGAGAAACTGACTCCCAAAGACATTATAGTGTGTGATTAATGTTTACTTATTGAGAAGCAGAACTAGATTCCAAATGCTGTGCTAGAGGTTCTGACGCTTCAGTGTACATTGGGGGAAGTGGGAGATCTTAAGACAATACAGAATATTGGACCCTGTACTTGGATGTTTTGATGTGATAGATATGAGAATGCATTTCAGTTAATTTCCCAGGTGTAATTCTAATGCTAATGCTTGTGTGGGGACTACATGGTAAGGACTGTTCTTCTCTGTGAGATTGTTTCCAATGTTGTAGTGAAGCCCGAGATAGGATTACTTGCAAGAGATTGTTCCTATTGCTCTGGAAAGCTTCCATCCTGGTATCCCAGAAAGCACCAGAGTCCGTGCACATGCACCAGGTAGAATCAGAGGTATATATCTAGTAGTGGTGTCTTAGAAGTGAAGAAAGGAAAATGTAGTATAAATCCTTCTCTGGTGAATTGCTTATCATTCCACCTGACTATCTCTGGTGTCATTTCTTTTCTTTCTTTTCTTTTTTTGTACAAATAGACAGAATTACAGTCCATATCTTGAAGAATGAACTATGAACTAAGACTCTGGTAGTCCTTGCCTTTTGCGCACTTTCTCCTATATCAATAATTGTTATACATATTACTAAGAAACAAAGGGATTTATATCACAATAAAGAAGTCTCTACTTCAAAGACTCTACTAAGTCTTTTGTTGGAAGAAACTATTGAGTCCATTCCTTTGATTTTATAAATAAAATAGAAGCCTCAGGATGAAGCAATATTTTATCCAAAATCATATACTGTGTGGGATCTGACTATGCCGGGAACTGCTCCCTGCCATACCACATGTGCTGCTGTTGCTCCCAGTTCAATGCTTCTGCAAAATGTGTCAAGGACTCATCACTCACTCAGTCACTCTGGTACTCTCTGCAACCAATGAATATCATCAATGAAATTTCTGTATGTACAATTGACTCTTTTACTTTCCCTTTTTCATTTTCCCTGTTGACACTGGTCAAACTTGTCACTGAATACGAAAGAGTTCTTTAAAACAAAGATTGCTCTTCAAATTTTTGTAAGCTATTCTAGACCTTGTATGCTGCAGTTGTGTGGCTTGATGGTCCTGGAGAGGGTGTGAAAGTGTGTGTGTGAGGTCATCAATATGTGATTGCAGAAGCATTTTGTGCACAGCTTCCTAATTTCCCGTGGATGTGCAATGAATATGTGATGGCTAGATAATATTCAACTCTGCAAAGTGGATTAAAGGACAGGGTGACCGGAAGACGAACACAGCAGTTAAGTACAGCAGTAACTGCTTAATTGTCCTAGGCAGAACTCATATTGGGACCCTCAGTCCTCAGTGTGTGTCACATGAGGTATAGTCTGTGATTTTTATTTCTTTTCTTACATCTAATGACACCAATGAATTGAATCACTACAGTTTTTAAGGAGTATGTTTCAAGAACATGCTGTAAATAACAGAATGTGGGAAAAAGTATAGAAATGAAAATACAAACTCATCACCCCATGAGAAACAACAAATCACGAAGGAAATGATCACAAGGACAATGTACTAAACCATAGTTCTAGCCTCCCTATATTGCAACAGAAGACAAACATACTAAGTATATTTTTTATTCATTAAACTTACCATACCAAGGTTTTCATGAATCCAATCATCTACTTGTCTAATGGGGTATCTTATACTTCCAGTTTCAAGTATCCTTTTAAGATCAAAAAAAAATTTTTTTTCACCAAAAGCCTCAAATATGTGTTTATGGTGTTTCTATCTACCAATGTCTACCATGTTGTAAGTTAAAACAGATTTTGATTTAGTGCATCATTTATTTTAAATGACGAAGACCATGTATGTTTAGATAATTATCATATTTTAAGAAAACAGATTCCATTTCCCAAACCAACCAGTTATGGAGAAGGATGGTATTATTTGTATTCTTGCAAATCCCTTTAATATCTATTTTAAAAGAAGAAAACTGGATTCCCATATGTAATTTTATGATCACCCTGCTGTGATATGTTGATTTGCTTGAAGAATATGAAGAAAATCTGGTCTTACACAGCTATGCAGTTTGAGCAGGGGGAATTCATGGATGGTCTACAGGATCCTGGGGATTTCAGTGATCCAGGGGGGTCACATTTTTGAGCATCGTAGGTCCAGATGAATACCCCCATGTCATTCGTAGAGCAAACATAATTTTAGTTCTATGACTAAAAAAGAGGCCCTGGAGTAGAGCAGATCCACGTGTGAGTCCTTATCATCACCCTCAGGATCTGGATCCAAACATCCCTGGGCCTCCTGATAAGACAGGGTAATTGCATTTAACTTGAATGCTGGTATTTGCCTTATAAGTGATGTATCTCATGTGATGCTAATGAGGGCCACTGGTAAGTTGTGTATACTGTTGATTGTATTGGGAACTTGTGGACAGGAAAAAGGAATTCAGAACAAGTCAGAGCAGATTCAGAAAAACATTAGGTCAAGATTTAGGTAAGAATGAAAAAGAGGAATTAATTCCTGTTAGACTACAGCCATAGTTTAATTTTAGGATTATAATTGGTCTTAGAGAATCAATCTTAAGGGTGTTTAAATAGTGAAAGTATTGTGATTTAATTTTCTCTGTCAATAACTCACTTATAAAGTCATGAATTGTCTATAGTATCCCTGGGAGGAAAAGAGAAAATATGTACTTTTATAAAAAATTGCCACATGTGGGCCAGGGTAGTGTCACCATTTCCCAATGACCCTACACCCATGCACACATGAATAGCACTCCTTCTACTCAGTGAGTAAAATCAATTCATCTATTCATCAATAAACAAATAATTTTAAGGGAGAACATAAAGACTGTAGGAAGATGTAGGAGTCTGGGAGGAGCTGGAGGGGAGACCTTAGGTACAGACATTATCATGATACATTGTATACATGTATGGATTTTTCAAAGAACAAATAAAAGTTAACATTAAAAAAGAAAAATAATACAGTACTTAAGCTGTGTATGCCAAGTGAGGTGGACCTGAGGAGGACTAAGGTTGGTAAGACAGAGGGACTTTAGAGAAGGTATACTGAAGAGAAGAACTTTTATTAGGATATAAAGGGAAGAAGATAAGATGATATAGACAAAGGTAGGAGGCAGGAACTGGCTTATGATTATAGCTAAGGATGAAGAAAACCTATCTGACTAGAGCCCAGGATTTGCTGGCTGGAAGAAAATTGGGTGAGAGCAGATGGCAGATGAGTTTAAACATTAGCCCAAAGATATGAAATAATGGTGATGGTCTCTTAATGAATGTCACAATGACAGCGGGAGAAGCACATTACAGACTCATCCAATATCTCATATACACATGACTTTCTGCAATCATATTTGTTTTCTATGTTAATGAATACCAATTAACAGAAATATGCCTACTATGACTTGCCTTCTAGGGTGTCTTCACAGTTTCTACTGATTTCTTTATTATAGTTTATGCATGTGGGTGTTTTGCCTGCATTTGTGTCTGGAGTATGTGCCTGTGGAGGTCAGAAAGAAGTATCCAATCCCCTTGAATGGCAGTTAAAGATGATTGTGAGCCACCATATGCATGCTGAGAACCAAACCCAGGTCTTCTGCAAGAGCAACTAGTGTTCTTTACTACTGAGCCATCTCTCCAATCCCTCACCATGGTGGACTTTTATGATTGTTTATCATTGTTATCTGCAAAACTGTTAGTTCAGATGCATCTCCTTTCCCCTTACAGAAAAAAAATCAATTCGTTCTTATAAAGAAATGAGAAGACCATAAACACGAGTGTGTAAATTAAACAAAAAATAGTAGAAAAATGCAAGAAGTATGAATTCCTTTGGTTTAAATAACACTATATAGAGCTAGAAAGATGGCTCAGCAGTTAAGAGCATGTAAGACTCTTACAGAGGATTCAAATTCAGTTCCTAGCAACCACATTTAAAGACTCACATATGCTTATAATTCTAGTTCAAGGGGGAACTCAACGCATCTGGCCTCTGTACTCGCCAATACTCACATGCACATGCAGTCCCCATATACACAGAGACAAAATTGAAAATAAATAAAAATATTTAGACAACAATATAAATAAGGGTTTACATATGAAAATCAGAGGGAGTTTTATAGTGTCAAGTTCAACTTTCTCTCAGTTCAAGAAGAAAACATTAGTTTTCAACCTCTGTGCCCCAAACCTTTTCTTGCAGATGGAAGACCTCATAACAAAGCAGTATTTCTCATCCTGGGTGTGGTTAGTCATCAAGTCATATTTTACATGAAATATGATGAATGTGTAGTGTTTAAAACAAAGCAAGTCTGCTGTGTTTAAATTCAGTCTCTTTTAAGAGCTCTTAGTCCTTGTAGAACTCTCTTTGAAACCCTGTGAGAGAATAGCAGTCATTGTAGTGTAAGTACTAGAAGGGAGCCCACCACAGGTGAACAAAGGTGAAACTTGGACAATATCTTGGAGTATAATGTAAGTGTACTTTCAATGTAAATTGAAGATCTGGGACTTAATAAAAACCAATCTGTAATTATAAACTATATATTCAAAGATTAATAGATGATTGGTTCTAGTGTAAATACTGTAGATATTAGATTTAAGGGAAATTGAGAGTATCGTGCAGATTTTAAGAAGTGTTAAGAATCCTAGAAAGTATATGTTTGTAGGTAGCAAAGTGAAGCTGAATAATTGTCTCCAGACACATGAAGTTCTCTACCAATAAGAGCAAAGTCATAGACAGCCCTCTGCATTTCCTGGAAATAATTCAGTCTTCCCCAAGATTGTTAAAGCCATCAGAAATAATTCCAAATGTCTATAGCACCAACTTTGCAAAAGTTACTTAAAGGTTTTGCCTAACATGCCCTTTCTCTTGGATATTTAAAACTCCAAGGTCTAAGGCCAAGGCTTGTCCTTGTTTCTGTGAGAAATTTCTGGTTTGGGGGAATGAAGAGAGCCAGATACCTCCGAGAATTGTTTGACCCTTGAGTTCAAATTATATTTGTTTGAAATAGAAATTATTATTGGATAAGAGCCTTGTATGAATCCAGTGGCTAGAATATACAAACCTTGATTTAGGTCATTTCTGGCAGTTATTGAACAAAAGATTGAAATGAAAAGATTGTTCATCTGTCAAAAGATGAGCAGTGTGACAGGGTCAAATCCCAGCATGACTATTTAATCTTATATTTGAACTTGTGGCTTGAGGCAAGACTTAGGAGTGATTCTTCTGTTTCAAATGTGGAAGAATGCAAAAGGCCAAAACAGTGATTTCTTTTTTGATATAGGAATGTATTTAATTCTGTCTGATGCATGAGCTCAAAAAAATAATATTTAGGAATTGTTGTAAAATAACAACTCATGTGGGCTTCTGTGAGCTGATGTATGGGCTGTGGAATCGAATGTTGGCACTGAATTATGATAATAATATCTGCTGTAGTGCATGTTACAAAATAAAATGCACTGAGCTCAAATGTTTGTCATTCAAAGATTTTTTTAACTTGGTGGTCCCAAAGCATATGGACACCTGTAAACCATCTCTATCAAGCACAGATTTTGTTCTAGAAAGGAAAAATCACCCAATTATAATATATGTGCTTCATCCAACATAAAAAAGAGGGCATGAAAACAGTAACAATGTTCAGTTTTAACCCATAGATCCGCAATTGGCACTTTAAAATACAAACTATTTCATTCTTTACCCTTATACAATAGGTTAATCTTGTGTGTGGTGTGTGTGCGTGCATGTGCATGTGTGTGCACGTGCGTGCATGTGCATGTTCGTGTGCGTGTGCGTGTGTGTGTGTGTGTGTGTGTGTGTATGTGTGTAAATAAGAGGAGAGTCCCAACTATCATTCCTTCAGATACCACCACATTAAATTTTAAGACAGGACCTCATCAGTTCAGTTAAACTGGCAGGCTGACTGTTCAGTGAACCCCAAAGATATTCCTATCTCTGGTTCCAATTCAGTTAACTGCCTGTTCAGTGAACCCCAGAAACACACCTCTCTTTGCCTCCCTGTACTGGGATTACACCATGTGTCACCATGCCCTGCCTGTATATGTGACCTCTAACCATTGAACCCAGGTCTTCATGCGTGTGTAGCAAGCACTTTACCAGCTAAGCTATCCCCCCTTACCCAAGCACCCCATTCTTCATCTCCGTGGGTCCTGTGCAGTTCCTCCCTTTAAGATGAGTGTATTTAGATCATGTTAATTTGGCTACTATGAACAAATTTCACTTTGAAAGCAAATAAATTATCTGATGACTGTTGTCAAACACCAAATTAGTTCAGTATTAGGCCAATTGGTTGTAGGTTTCACCTTAGCCAGGATAAATTGTCTGTTCTTGTTGAACTCCTTGACTTTCACAACCCCATTGCAAGAGAAAGAATGAGTCCTCAGAAGTATCTAATTGGTTTGAAATTTGCAAGGTCATTTCAAACTCTTTTTTTTTTTAACTATTGTAAAATATTTATGCCTCAAATACAAAAAAAAAAAAGAGGACATTTCAAACTCTTTTCAAAGTCTCCTTTTCCTACTCCTTTCTGAGATAGTACGGGTTGGCTTCCAGCTTTCTGTAGTTTTGAAAGAAAGAGCCCAAATGTTGTAGGAAGTGGGTGACATTGAAGTCTGTCTCTGTATGTGTTTGTGAAGTTTCCTGTTTGAACTTCAACTTAACATTGCTTCATAAGTTACATTTGTCCTTCCTTGTTTTGCTTTTTATTCCCTCACTCTTTTTCAGAAGTTTGCTCTTGTTAGTATTCCACAGATTTCTGTGGCTTTTTTGTTTCCTTTGTTTCTCCAGACTCTGCAGGGGGTGAATATGCAGCAGGTTGAATGTATACTTGTCAGGCCAGGCCATTAGTCTTAAAGGAGTTGCACACAGTGGTTTCTCCCAGTAGTGCTCTGGGAAGACATTACCTCTTGGGCTGCCCTTCCCATTAGCAGCCAGATGATAGAGGAGAGCAGCCAGCTTGCAGCTCTTTCAGTGATGCAGGTTATAACCCTTCATTCAAGCTAATGCTTGTTGATGTTGTAACGTTTTTTTGAAGTTGACCCTTTTGGCCTCCCCTCTTAAGCAGCCATGCATCATCTCCATCAGGAGAGGGTTTGCAAAATTGTGTCTTGCTCTTTGAAAAACATGGAATTGCTTGTAGATGGAAAAGAAGAAAACAGCATTTAGCTAAGGACCTAGAGACCTCTGCTGGTTGTGTAACTCACTGGGTTTTTTCTATTTCTATTTATTATCCAGAAGGCAAGGTACATACCTTGGCCTTCACACTACCAATTTCTCTTTGAATTAAATTACCCATGACTTGACACCTCACTGAATGGACATACTAAGGTCAAGTCAGCTAAAAGACATGCTAAGAATATTGAATAATATCTACTTATTAATAGTGGTATCAATTCTGATTATTAAGTTAACATTAGTAGTTATTACCTTGTAGAAATGCCCTATGAACAGGTTAACTACTTCACATAATAGCTGTGGTTATCTTCTGCAGGAGTTTTAGCAAAAGGTCTTCTACCAATAAACATACCACTGTAGATAAAAGCATAAACTGTGCTGTAGGCAAGAATTGATATTTATTGATATTTTATGTAACACTGGTTGTATATCTATTGAAAACAAAAAAAAGACATGCCTTCAACAGAAGCATTAAAAACTTGGTACAATGTGAATAGTTAGGGTGGTGTTCAGTATTATGAAATGTGATAGTTAAATGCTGCTTTGAGTTTCCATGTGAGTTTATAGACAGAACTTGACTTTCTGAAAGGGCCTGGTAAATACTATACTGACTCAAAAACTATTGGTTATAAAGAACATATTGCTGTGGCTGTGACTAGCATTCTTCCAACATGGGATCAGCAAATGATGAATGACAATAGTTCATCAGACATATAATGGCTACGACATGCTTCCCTGTAACCTATGGTAATGAAGTATGTTAGTAAAAGAAGAGATAAGGTGTTCTCATGAATATTATTTCCAAAAATAAGCAAGTAGCCCTCACTACTGGGTTTCTTTGCTTTGCAGTGTCACCCAAGGGCCAAGGCCGGCTGGTCATCAGTTTCATTCCTATATAACTGCCATCTCTATTTCCAAGCCTGTTAAATTGTTTACAATTTTCCTATCAATGCCAAGGTGCAAGGTTCCAGGGTTAGCTAGTGTCTGAGGGTGCCCTCCCCACTTTCACCAGTGAACAATTGGAAAGAAGTTAGACACGTGGTTATTTCTTAATGAAAAAGGAATCTTAGAAAAGTGTAGGCAGAAATTTATGAGCTCATCCAAAAATGGTATAGTCTGGTTCTTCAAGTTTTCTCATATTAATAACAAAATAATAACAGTACTTAAGGGACAGGGATAATTTAAACCATGATTTATAGTTTTGTGGGTCCTGCCTTCAATGATTAAAAATATCCAGAATATGGGCAAGATGTTCATAATGGGCATAGGGTCTCCTCAACTTTCTTCTCACCTTTATTATTTATATGCAATGTAGAAAAGGAATTTTATTTAAAGACCCATTTTAATCTTCAATTCTTAGAATAAAAATCAATTGATTATACAATGAATATATGCCTCTCTTTTTTAACTGCTATAGCTCAACCTAATTGGGTTCAAAAAATAAATGATATTCATGTGGCCATGGAAGAGAGTGTCTTCTGGGAATGTAAAGCCAACGGGAGGCCCAAGCCTACCTATAGGTGGCTAAAAAATGGTGACCCATTATTAACACGGGTAAGTGAATTTATGGTAATTGTGTCTTAATGTAATGTAATGTTTAATGTGACCTCATTGCTATGGAAACAGAATAATGTTTAGTTGTCTCCAAAATAACAAGCAATTAAATGCCATTAATAGTAGAAAAAGTGAAAGTGAATACAGTTGACAAATAGAAATTAAAAATAAATCCTGTTAAGCTTCTATACTAGACCTTTGTAGCTCACAGATTAACACTTTGGTAGCTTTACAATAAGAATACCACACAGAATGTCTGGAACCTGTAACTTTCTTAAGATGTGCAGAAAGTGACAGCCAAGAATCCACTTCAGGGGAAGTCTTGATATGATGCAAGGATGACCATCAAAATACAATGTGATTTTCAAAAAGAAATCTGAAGAACAATTATGTGCAATTTAATTTTCTTTATTGTGTTTTTCTATGAAACATTGAATGTCACCTGAAATTTGGCATTTTCCTTAGCCACCACATTGAGAGCCAGCTTTCATGCTCAGATTTCTTCCTTGCATAGGACACCTAGGAAAGAAAATGTGTATTCCCTGGGTAACTGGTAGAGAAAGGGAACAATTTCTTCTGACCACCCCATCTCATAGTCATTCCAAATTCCCTGAAGTTTTCTCTGGTTCATCATTCCCTCCTTTACAAAAATGTCAAACATATTGCTAGTATGCAGCTTCCCAGGCACTTGGCATTTCCCTCTTCTCATGACTTGTGAGAGGACAAGGATGACTTGATCAAAGTCTAATAAAGTACCTATTCAACTAGATAGAAGTCCTTCAGAAGACAGGATTTTTTACTCTAAGGCTTTGTGTTCACTGGGGACTGTGTGGTATGCGCATGTGTGTTTAATATGGAGACAGGAAATCCTTAATAACATAGAAATTGATTCTGAAGTTGCATGACTTCAGCTTGACAGAAGATAATGTTCTCTTGTCATATATAGTATCGTTCTCCCTTCATCTTGACTAGTAGTAGATCATAGTGTAAATCATCTCATTGGCAGCAATCAAGCATCAGAAAATTAATTAATTTATGAGACATGGTTTCACTATGTATCTCTCACTAATCTAGAACTCCCCACATAGACCATCCTGCTCTCAAACTTAAGAGATCTATCTGCATTTGCCTCCTAGGTGCTGGGATTCAAGGCATGTGCCACCATGACTGGTAGAACATTGAATTATTGACACCTACTCTTTTTTTTTTTTTTTTTTTTTTTTTTTGGTAAACTCATCAGATACTAAAACTTTGTGTGAGCCCTGATAAGATTATAGTCCTATCAGCCCTTGAAGGGCCACCTGGTGATAATTTAAGAGTTCTAAACTCTAAATGATAAATTTGATTGTATTTTCACTTTTTCCTCAAATTAACACAAAACCATAGAGTAAAAGCAGCTCTTCAGCTTTCAAGGTCAAGTCCACTTATTTACAGGGCATATTCATCTGAATGACTTCACTATTAAATCAATATGAATGCAAGAGAATCCTACAATTTAAATTCCATTTACCAACTGATATGCTGCTAGTTCCATTTGCCATCTGACCTGGCACCGACTTACTTGACAGATAAGCAGATCATGTTAATGTAAATTGTTTATGTGATGACTATTTTCCTCTCATTAAGCCCTCTTGACATAACATGTAGCAAAATTGCCTTAAGTTCTCAGATGTAGCAGGTCACTATTTTTATACTCCTCTTTTCTTTCACAGGATAGAATACAAATCGAGCAAGGAACACTCAACATAACAGTAGTGAATCTCTCAGATGCTGGCATGTACCAGTGTGTGGCAGAGAATAAACATGGAGTTATCTTTTCCAGCGCTGAGCTTAGTGTAATAGGTGAGTCCTTATAGTGGAAAGAAAAAAGAGAAGAAAATATCTTTAAGCTGCTAAAGTAGTAAGTAAATTTGCTGACCATAAATGTTACTCCTAGAGAATGTATAAAGAGAACTTTAGGCTTGAAGATATTCTAGAAACAAGCCATATAGTCTCCAAGCAATAGGAAAAGACCAGTTTTGAAATGGGTCTCTTCTGATGCTTACAGAAGCTAAAACAGCTTCATTGGCACTCATTTTTTAATTCCTCTAAAGACCACATTTCTTTTTTTTAATGTTTATTTATTATTTCAAGTAATGTCTCCATCACAGTCCCCTCCCTCCACCTCTCGCAGTCCCACCCTCCCACCCTTTCCCCCTTCTCTCAGAACTCATAATTATTTTTTAATAATTAAGCCATAACTATGAAAATTATAAGTATAACATGCATTCCCAATGTCCAGTCCATACATATTTGGCAACTGATATTAATATTCTATTATCCATCTATCTCCATGAGTTTAAAGTTCTATACCTAACTCATTTTCCATCCTAACTTGTATTACCAACTTAAAACCATCTTCTTAGACCTAGAACATCCTTTTAATTCCTAAACAACTTAAAATTTCACTGTGAGATTATAACTATCTAGTTTTCAACCACATCGGAGACCTGAGAAGGATAAAAATATCTGATAAGAGACAAGCAATATTTGCCTATTCAAACATACGGAGATAGTGAGGTGGTCTTCCAAAACCTCGGAGGAATCTGTAGAAATTGGCATTCAAAAGTTTCTTCACTAAGATTTTTTTTTTTTATATTGAGACATGTCAGCTCCTGACAGCATCCCCTATTTTACTCCAAGTAGAGGTTGAGAATCAAAGAATCTCCATTTGGAGATGGTTGCGTTAGTGGCAAGCCTGTCACTAAGCAAGAACAATCCCTTGCTTCTACTGTAGACAGAATGCTGTCCAAAAATGACAAAACCTGGAAGCAGGTAAGTCGACATTCTAGCTCTGTCAAGACAGGGTAGGCAAGTCCTTCATAACTCCTGCTCTACAATCAATGTCTGTCAGAGATACTGGGCCAAAAAGCTGAAGATAGATGCTTTAATGTACAGAGAGAAATTGGGGACTGTCCAGGAAGCCAGTTTTCTGTCATTTCTTAGTTTTGGAAGCTGCTGGCTCTGCACTTCCTGTATAATGAGACCACATTTCTTAATTGAACAAAGTTTCTGAAATGCATCTGATGTGATCATTCTGGTTTGGTACAACTTCAGCTTGGAGGCAGTAGAATGGGTTTGAATTGGAAAGGCTTACTTGAACACTTGGCAAAGTGACTTCTGTTCTTCCATGTCTGAACTTTCCAGACTGCTAAGGGTCTTCTGATGTGCTGTGTCTTCCCTTTGGAACTGACCTCTCCAATCTACATGTCTACCACCCTATCTTCCTCACTGTTTTGCCTTTAATTATTAATAACTTAATTCCCCAATCCATTTTCTGAGACAATCTCTCAACTCCTCTATTTATGGAATACCCTCATTTATTCTTATATTCATTCAGTGCTTACCAAATGCTAACTGTGTTCTTCAGTGTTGCATTTGGCTCTGGGGATGCAGTTTTCCCACAGGCCAATGGAATACACTGCTCTTGCCTACAGGGCTTTCCATCCCATTCTCCAAGCCCCAAAATGGCTTTCTCAGGAAGTCACATGCCCTGTGCCTGGATCAGTTCCTCCAGTTAATGATTTTTGTATTGTCCTTTGCCTTTACCTCCTTAATAAGAGAGGCCAAGGTGTATTATACTTTGATATGATCACTCTATTTTTTCTCCCACTGCATTTTAATCTCCCTATGGTATCAAAGTTCATAATTGTGTCTTTAGGGCTGAATGAAATGGTTAAGTACATGGTAGATACTCAAGTACTCAATAAATGCTGAATGAATAAGGATGGTAAGTAAATGAAGGAGTTGAGATACCTTAAAAAATAGATTCATGTCCTAGCTTTTAAATGGTTGAATAATTAGTTAATCTAATCTATATGTATTTCTTTTTAAGTCCAGGAAAGTCATTTGCATGTATCCAATAGAAGGTTCTTAAATTTAGCTATTACTAGTGGAAAGGTAATAGTAATGATAAAATGCACCAAAAGAATTATAAATTACTTCATCAACACCTCTTAATTTAGAAGGTCTAAACAATAGCTCTTTACTGGACCATACTAGAAGGAATATGAGGAAAACAGCACAGAACAAGAATGATTCACATGCCTGATAGCTTCTCCAGTCCTGACCCTCCCCCGTAAACCTGTCCTTCATGCCTAACATGTAGATTTTACATCAAAAGTATATAATCTCAAATTGACTATCCTTCCAACCTGTGCAGAAGGAAAGAAGGAAGGAGGGAAAGATGGATGGCTGGAGGGGGGGAGGGAGGGAAGGAGGGAGGGACGAAGGGAGGGAAGAAGTAAAAATCCTCACAGCTACTCTTTTTGCCAAAGTCTTCAGATTGGACCAGCATTCATCCTGTCAAAAGCAGAAGTTTCTGTGAGTTCAGGGAGCGACACGTGGCATGTGCAGCAGGCCTCAGGGAAGTTCATGAATACTTCATTGTCATGGTATAGTTATCTACCCAAGTGGCCACCTTGTAATACAATTATCTTGGGTGTTAGGATCTTAAGACAAGATTTCTGAAAGCACAGACACCTTCAGATCAGAGCTTGACAAGTGAAGATGAAAACTTCTGAGAAGTAATTAGCCATCCTAATTTCAGCCATGTTTACCAGGATGCATAATGGCATCTCAGCAAAGTCACAGGCCAAATTAGCATTGAAAATAGGACTGTTAAGAGCTAAGGGAGAGGAGTTTGGCTGAGCCTTACACAAGTTGGATTTGAAAAATTCATACAGAAAAGAGATAAAGAATGTACCAGGCCAGACTAAAATGGCCTGAAATCAGAAAATAGCCAACATGATTTCCTGTGATAGAACCTAATGAACAATTTCAGAAACTCTTAAATGACAGATTTGAAAGCCTCATCCTTAAGACCCCATTTTGCATCCCAAACCCATCACATTATACATTTTGAGTTAATTTTAAGGGCATTTATGTGTTGACACTGGGTAGTTCCCCAGAACCTCAGTCAAGGGAGAAAACATTTGATCTTTAAAAATGCAACAAGGAATGATATTGCTTAATTTTAATAAACTATTAGTTTTTAAAATAGTCCTGTTAATTTATTTTTTATGTTTATTTATTACTTCAGGTTACATCTCCATCACAATGCACTATATCCACCCCTCTCAGTCCTGCCCTCCTACCCTCTACCCCCTCTTTCTTCCATCTCACTCCTCTGGAGTGGAGTGTCCTTACATATCAGTCCCTCACCCCAGTTCAGCAGTCATATGAGGGACAAAAGCCTCCTCATACACTGGGGGCCTTCAAGAGCAGCAACTAGGGCAAAGTGTCTCGTTGACAGGTAAAAAAAGTCTATGTTCATGTTCCCTTAGGTGCATTCGTTGTAGTATAGATATCCTGTACTATATGGCTAAAATCCTATTATAAGTGAATAGATGCCATGTGCATCCTTCTGAGTCTGGGTTAGCTCACTCAGTATGAGCTTCTCTAGTTCCATCCATTTGGCTGCAAATTGCATGATTTCTTTTATTCTCCAAG
Organism: Lophiomys imhausi; assembly: GCA_907164525.1. NCBI lineage: Eukaryota > Metazoa > Chordata > Mammalia > Rodentia > Muridae > Lophiomys > Lophiomys imhausi. The sequence continues at coordinate 952,009 of CAJQZJ010001896.1, read as the reverse complement.
ATACTTTGTTTCTCACAAAATAATCATCTTACTCTTTGGGTTTCCATATTGTTTCCTTTTTTTTTCTTTTGACTTTTAACATTTATTTATTAATTCAAGTTACAGCCCCCCTCTCCTCCCTTCCCACCTTTTACACTGTCTCCCCCCCTCCCCCCCTTTACACTGTCTCCCACCTATTCTACTCCTTCAGTGTGGGGGCCCCCACATATCAGTTCCCTTCAGTTCATCAGTCACATGAGGGCTCAGAGATTCCTCTTGCTCTGAGGCCTGACATGGCAACTCCACTAGGATAAAGTGTCCCACTTTAACAGGTAACAAAGTCTATGACTAAAACCACCCAACCCCAACTTGCTAAGGTATGAAAACCAAGTTGCCTATGCTATTTATTTGTATAGGGGAATCTAGGTCAAGTCCTAGCTTTCTTCTTCTTCTTCTCTTCCTCCTCCTCCTCCTTCCCTTCCTCCTCCTCCTCTTCCTCCTCCTCCTCCTCCTCCTCCTCCTCCTCCTCCTCCTTCTTCTTCTTCTGGTAAATATTTCAGTTTCTGTAAGTCTCTAGGTGCCTAGGTTGGTAGTTCTTTTGATCCTCATGTGTTGATCTTGACCCCTCTGGTTCTCTCTAGTCCTTTTCCCTCTCTTATATAGGACTCCCAGAGCTCCACCTAATGTTTGAGAGTGTGTGTCTCAGCATCTGTTTTGATCTGCTGCTGGGTGGAATTTCTCATAGGATAGCTATGCTAGGTTCCTTATCCTTTGGGTCTGTGAGTTGTAGGATAGTTATCCTGTACTATATGGCTAACATCCAGTTATAAGTGAATACACACCATGAATATCTTCCTGGGTCTAGGTAAGCTCACTCAGGATGAGCTTTTCTAGTTCCATTCATTTGGTTGCAAATTACATGATTTCCTTGTTTCTGATAGCTGAGTATTATTCCAATGTGTAAATGTACCACAGGTTTTTTTGTTTGTTTCTTTTGTTTTGTTTTTTATCCATTCTTCAATTTAAGGGCATCTAGGTTATTTCCAGTTTCTAGCTATTATAAATAAAGCTGCTATGAACATGGTTGATGGGATGTCCTTGTGATTTGGTGGAATATCTTTTGTATATGTTCCCAGGAGCAGTATGGCTGGGTCTTGAGGTGGAACTATTCCCAATTTTCTAAGATATAGCCAGATTGATTTCCAAAATGGTTGTACAAGTTTGCACTTCCACCAGCAATGAAGTAGTGTTCTCCTTTCTCCACATCCTCACCAGCATGTGCTATCACTTGAGTTTTTGATCTTAGCCATTCTGATGGGTGTGAGATGGAATCTTAGAATTGTTTTTAGTTGCATTTCCCTGATGACTAAGGAGATCGAGCATTTCTTCAAGTGTCTCTCGGCAATTAGAGATTCCTCTTTTGTGAATTCTCGGTTTAGCTCTGTACCCCATTATGTGATTGGATTATTTGGTTTGTTGGTGTTTAATTTCTTGAGTTTTTCATATATTTTGGATATTAACCTTCTCTCAGATGGAGGGTTGGTGAAGATCTTTTCACAGTCTGTAGACTGCCATTTTGTTCTAATGACAGTGTCCTTTGCCTTACAGAAGACTTTTAGTTTTATAAGGTCCCATTTATTGATTGTTGCTCTTAGAGCCTGCAAGTCAATAGTCAATATGAAATTAAGTGGAGAGAAACTTAAAGTATTTCCCATAAAATCAGGGGAAGGAGGCCCACTCTCTTCATATCTCTTAAACATAGCACTTGAAGTTCTAGCCAGAGCAATAAGACATCTAAAGAAGATCAAGGGAATACAAATTGGAAAGGAAGAAGTCAAAGTATCCCTATTCATAGAAGATATGATAGTATACATAAATGACCCCAAAAATTCTATGAGAGAACTCCTACTGCTGATAAACTCCTTCAGCAAGGTGGCTGGATACAAAATTAATTCTAAAAAATCAGTAGCCCTTCCTTACACAAAAGATAAATGGGCCAAGAAAGAAATTAGGGAAACAACACACTTCACAATGTCCACTAATAATATAAAATATCTGGGGGTAACTCTAACCAAGCAAGTAAAAGACCTATATAACAAGAACTTCAAGTCCCTGAAGAAAAAAACTGAAGAGGACATCAAAAGATGGAAAGGTCTCCCATGCTCATAGATCGGTAAGATCAACATAATAAAAATGGCCATCCTACCAAAAGCAATATACAGATTCAGTGCAATTCCTATCAAAATACCAACACAATTTTTTACAAACCTTGAAAGAACAATTCTCAGCTTCATATGGAAAAACAAAAAACTCAGAATAACTATATCAATCCTGTACAATAAAAGAACATCAGGAGGTATCACCATTCCAGATTTCAAGCTATCGTACAGAGAAATAGTAATAAAAACAGCATGGTACTGGCATAGAAACAGACTGGTTGATCAATGGAAATGAATTGAAGACCCAGAAATAACCCCCCACCCACCTACAGTCACTTAATTTTTGGCAAAGAACCCAAAACAGTACAATGGAAAAAGGAAAGCATCTTCAACAAATGGTGCTGGTCTAACTGGATATCAACATGTAGAAGAATCCAAATAGACACATATTTATCGCCTTGCACAAAAGTTAAGTCCAGGTGGACCAAAGACTTAAGCATAAAGATGGACTCACTAAATCTTATAGAAAAGAAAGTGGGGAAAAGCCTTGAACTCATTGGCACAGGTGGCAACTTCCATATTCTTTTTCTTATTCCCTGTAGTAGGATTGTGAAGCTAAACTGAAGAAACAAAAATATAAAAAGGATTGAACATATATATATATATATATATACATATATATATATTTAGGGAAGAAAGAAAAAATATGTTGATTTCAACCTTTGATACAATAATAGGATTCTTCAGTGCTGTAGAGAAGATTCCCTTTAATGCTAGATTATAGCACTAATGCCATGAAGAAGAGATGGCTAAGAAGTGTATACTTAATAGGCTTTTCCTGTGGTCTTATTTATGTATTCTTTGTGGACATTTAATGTATATATAACATGTCTATTTTTAATGGATTGAAACTGCTAAATAACTAATGGAAGTATCCCATGCTTTGCTCACAAGGCCCAGTCAGTACATTAACATTACATAGAGATGCTCAAGATTTAACTGACCTATTATACCTTTCATTTCTTTTTTTTTTAATTTCTCAAGGGAGCTATTATGCAAATATTTTACATTTTTTAAATTACAATTTCATTTACTCCTTTTGTGGGATCATATGTGACTCAGGTTATCAGGCGTGGAGACAAGCATCTTCACCTGCTGAGACATCTTACCCATCCTCCAAGTCTTTGCTTCCTCTAGTATCTTATGTCATGTATGAAATTCCTTTGGAAGCCATAATCCCTGGGCTTTTGGGTGATGTTCCATATAAACCCTGGGTGATACACATAATTTCACCCCCTCTTTAACTCCTGCAGAAATATTAGAATTGAAGTGAATACAGCCCTGAAATTACTGGGAAAACTGATTGTTCAAAAAATCATTTAAAACTAATGGCATCTGTCTACATTACGTAGTTTCTTGGTTAAAAGGTAACTATCCTACTGTAATATTTCTACTCACACTCACCTAGTAGCAGGATTGTTTAATGGATGACCAATATGTGAGATTCTCTGTTATGTTTGATATAGAATGCTTACACAACGTAGATAATTATGACATAAAGGACATCTGACTTCTTAGATCACAGGCACAGATCATATGGCTATAAGCATCAAGGGAGTGTTCTCTGGGGGAAATCCATAAGATGAAAAGAACAGGCAAAGAGAGGCAGTGAGCAGAGATAAGGGCTTCATTAAGTGAACTGTAGCCCAGGTGTGATATAGAAGGGAGATTTTTGAAATGCATATTGCACCTCAGAGTTATTTTTACCTCGATTCCAGTTTTATTTAAGTAATTTATTTAAGTAAATGCTTCAGTTAGCCCCTGGACTACCCCGTTGGCGACACACATGAGGTCCTAGGTGGGAGATGAAGGTGCTAGAAGATAGGGTGAAGAATGAAGCAGATCTCCCTAACTCAATTTCCCAGGGAAGAAACTAGCTTGGAGGTGCCAAAGATCCAACATTCACAGCAGTTGAGGCCAGAAAATATATGGAGAACAAGTTACTGTGCCAACCAAGATGCCCGGATACTTTGTCCAATTTTTATGAACTATAAAGGGTAATGTGATTATTTTACTAGAGAACTTTTGCTTTGTACAGTGGAATAAACTACCTGGTAGAAAAAGTAGTCTGCCCAACACCCTCCGAATATGACATGAACTTTCCAGTATTTAAGTGAAAGGGTAGCTGTTCCTGTCTTGAAGAAATTATTTTTTTTAACTGTTACTGGCAGCCACTACTACAGTATATCTCAAGGAAATTCCATTGCAGGAATTCTCCTGCCCTGCTTGGGAGAGGACATCTAACCCTAGCAGGACACTCAAGCAACATCAAGTAACTGATGGACCAATTAAAGTGAGGTGCAGGGTTGAGCAGTTATCCAGCTAATTTGGCATTTATCCAGATGATTGGCTCCCAAATTAGAAAACCATTAAGGCTAAACTAAAAGTTATTTCAGAGGGATGTTCACAAGTGCTTATTTGCATCTCACTCTGATTTCTCAACTGCCTCGTTGAGCCAGATTACAAAATAATCAAATGGAGGAGTGTGACCGGCATCTAATGAGAGGACAAATGTCTTTCTTATCCAAATGCAACTGTCTACACAGAAACTCTGCCATCACAAAGAGGCAAAGCAAATGCTTGGGTCTCAGAATGAGAGTTTATACATTTAAAAAGTCACTGAGTCCACATTTGCCAGATGTAGGATCATCAATGTTGTTACCCCTTCTCCCTGTGAAGACCAGAAAATCTGTCAATATCTTTTCCAGACTTGAAAGTGAAACAACATAAGAATGGGATCACTCTTGTTAACTCTTTTCAAACCAAAAATTGTGTAGATAGTCTCAAAATCAATAATAAATATTTTTGTAATCATCAAATTTTGCTGCGAACTGTAATAATCAAGGGGATCTTTTTCTGATGCTATATTATGTGCATGCCAAGTAACACTATCTCTCTACTCAGAACCAGGCATTATTCATTAAAGCTGTCTGAGTATGACTCCAATCAGGAGCAAAAGTTGTCAACTAATATTCTTACTGGTCAAATCCAAATACCATACAATTTTGCCTAATGTCCCAGTTATCAAACTTTACTGTGAATGAGTATCATCTAGATAATATTCCATCTAAACATGGCTGTACCCTTACCCCAGAATCTGGATTCTGAGACCTGAAAATCCACATTTCTAATAAGGAATCAGGTCACGCTGACATTTCATCAAGAACATACTCTCAGTTCTAAACAGAACATTTGCTTTCTAAAATTTGGGCATGTGCTACCTGGGGAAATCTCTGGTTAGGATCAGTTTTCCATACCAGAAGTTGCCTGTATAAGAGAAATATGAGGCATCATGGACTGTTATCATGGTTAGATGAGTGTGCCACCAGGACACTGATAGAGAGAGTGGCTTGACAAGTACCCATGTGAAGGCTGAGCAAAGGTCCTGCATGCTGTCAATCTTCTACCTTAAATGTTACTTAGGAGAGACATTACGGTCTCAGAGGTATATGCTGTAATTCCTCACAGCCAACGAAAAGCCGTGAGTTAAAATGTGAATCGAGGCAATTGAATATGGCTGCCATATATTGTCTTATTAACAGAATCCCTGCATCCCCAATAAAACTGCTATGAAAGTATTACCTTCCTCGAATTCAAATGTTTTTCACAAAGATATTCCTGACAAATTGATCTTAACATAAAGAACTTTTGATTTAAAATGGAAAAGTGCAAGTCTTTTATTACAGAGTCAAAAATTTCACCAGTCAATAATACGTAGAGACTTTTCCCCTGCTTCCATGTTGCTTTGTCTTAATGGCCTCCAAGAATCCAGAACTAGTAACACTCTCATACAATTCTACCAAAATTTTATTCCTTCCTTTCCTCTGTTTGACTCCAGTAATATTTTAAATGAACTTATTGTTCTATGTATTTTACCATTATCCCCCTCAAATATTTTTAGTGAGAAAATATAATAAAATGAGATAATTATTTTCTTCTCTACCTCCTTCTGGTAACAAATTAACTACATTTTTGTAGCCTGGCTTAGGATGTATTAGAATTGACATTTATAAAGTTTTCCAAGTAGGGAGTAATGGCAACAAAATAACAGAGTAGAAAGACCCTCATCTCTGCCCATCCCACCAATGTCTGAGCATTAAATGGAGTAATGAGGAAAATACTCAGACTTCTGACATTCATCTGGAGACAGTATGGGGAGGAGAAGAAGATGCATTGAATATAGTGACTTCTTGTGATATATATGAAAGGGAGGACGCTGCCAAGGGAATAGTGCGTATCTTTCTTAAATATAATGCAGACATAAAAAAGGGCTTGGCAGGTAAGGCCCACTGAAAAGAAAAGCTACTCATCCCCTTGGCCTGGTCTGACATTAGAGTCACTATACAATGCACACTAAGGACATTCTACCTGCAGTGCTAGGTGACAGCTCAGGAAAATACCAAGACATTCTCAGAGACACCCAGAGGTGGGGAGGAAATGAACAAGAACTACGAACCTCTGTAGAAAAGTGCCCAAATGTGGTCTGTTTAAAGGAGCAGCTTAAGAATCTAAATATCAACTCTACAGAATTAGAGGTTTATCGATTACCAGAAAAAGAATTCAAATTAACCATAATTTTGTTTTTTTTAGTTTATTTGTTACTTCAATTTACATCTCCATCACAGTTCCCTCCCTCCACCCTTCCCAGGCCCACCTCTCACCCTCCCACTATCTCCCCCTTTTCCCACCTATCCTACTCCTCTGGTGTGGGGTGCCCTACATATCAGCCCCCTTCAGTTCAGCAGTCATATGGGGGTTAAGAGCTTCATCTTGCATTGGGGGCCTACATGGCAGCTCCAGTAGGGCAAAGTGTCCCACTAACAAGAAACAAAGTCTATGTTTCTGTTCCATTCAGTCTGTTGGTTGTAGGATAGTTATCCTGTACTATATGGCTAAAATCCAGTTATAAGTGAATTAATGCCATGTGCATCTTTCCGGGTCTCAGTCATAATTTCAATTTTTGATGATTTTTTTTCAAGACAGCAAAATTAAATTGATAAAGTGATTCATGACGAAAAAATAGAGTCATCACGCACATAGAAGATGAAGAAGAAAAAGGAATAAATTCTGGAAATGAAAGATGGCTGAAGTGACTGACTTGAAATTTTTCACTGCTAACATAGCCAAGAAGAGGAAATAATCAGTAATTCAGAGACAGAACATTGGCAATTATGGAGACAGAGAAGCAAAGCTCAAAGGAAAGTGGAAAAAAAAACCTAAGGAATTTATGTGACAGAATCCAACAAAACCAATACATATTCTGAAATTCAAAAAATGAAAATAAAGCATTAAATAACATGTTTGAATAAATAATGGCTGAAATCTGTTGGGGAGAGAAGGGCATAGAGATTCAAGAAGTTCAAAGAATCTGTCCTAGAGTGAATCCAAAGAAATATACACTTAAACAAATGATAATTAAACTGCCCAAAGCCAAGAATGAGAAGAGAATTCCCATATGGCAAGAAACAAGTGTCATATCTCATGTACAAAGGAGATTCTGAAGGATTATTAGCAGACTTCTCGGTATGAATTTTGCAGTCCAATAGGAATAGGATTATCTAATGAAAATTCTGGAAAAATATACAATTTCAACTAAAAACACCACACCTAACAAAACTTTCATTTAAAAATGAAAGTGAAGTTTCCCAGGTCAAAAATATCAAAAATTGGGGGATCCAAATGGGCGGTGGCCCGCGCGGATGTATTTTGATTTCAGGGTTAACAGTCACAAAGCAGCGAGTGTTGCAGGACGCTGTACAAATGGCACAACCCCTTCTAAATCTCACCCAGCTACCCAGGGACCACTGAGAGTCCCTGGGTAAGACGCTCCTTCCCACTCTCGGACATGCAAGGAAGCCGCTGGACCCAGGAATCGGGACCCCCCAATCCCCCACCAGGAGAGACTCCCAGTAAGTTCCAATCTAAAACCCAGCAGGCAGATTCAGATCCCACGCAGAGATAATCCCCACCCTGCTGGGCACTCCCAGGTCTCTCAGAGATGATCCAACTATCTGGCAAAAGGTTGTGACCCTTGGAAGTGAGCATAGCTGGGCTGCAAAGTGCCTTCAGACTGCAGATCGCAACCCACTGCTGTGACATCACTGGCCAGTTTCCAAGCTGCAGGAGCAGCAAGGCTATTGGGGCTGAAGGGCAGATTTACCCACTACAGGAACCAACCCCAGGCAAATTGTGAGATATTTGAAACTGCCCTATATCAGACTTTTGTACTAGTACTGGCCCTTCAGGCGGGGAACCAGAGCTTACTTGTACACAGCTACACCACCGGGATTAGTTAGGTCTCCACCTAGGAGGCAGGGCTGAATGACTCACCTATAGGAGTAGAGTAAGGCAACTCAAATCCTACACCAAAGCACCCCCTTTGGATTCAAGTCCAGAAGACAGCAAAAAAATTCCACATGGCCAGAGGCCCCAGACAAAAAAAAAACAAAAAAAAAACAAAGCGAAATGTCTCCAACAAAAGAAAGCAACGCTAATCCATCCAGCCCGAACCACCTCACCACAACTGAAACACATGAAAATGATGACAATTCTACATTATGGAAAGTGATAGAGTCTGTTCAAGAAGAACTTAAATCTATGAAGGAATTCAAACAAGCCACAATTTTACAAGTCAAAACAACGAATAACACCATTAAAGAGCTCCAAGCCAAGGTGACTCAGCTTGAACAGGAAAAGGACAGAGCAATGAAAGATTTCCAGGCAAAAACAAGCAAACTGGAGAAGGAAATGTACAAAACGAACAATACCATTCAAGACATGAAAATAGAAATTGAAACAATAAAGAAAACACAGGCAGAGTTAAAAGAGGAAATAGAGAATCAAGGGAAAAGAACAGGAATTACGGATGTGAGTATGAAAAATAGGATGCAGCCGGGCGGTGGTGGCGCACGCCTTTAATCCCAGCACTTGGGAGGCAGAGGCAGGTGGATCTTTGTGAGTTCGAGGCCAGCCTGGTCTATAAAGTGAGTCCCGGACAGCCAGGACTACACAGAGAAACCTTGTCTCGAAAAACCAAAAAAAAAAAAGAAAAATAGGATGCAAGAGATGGAAGACAGGATATCAGGCATGGAAGATTTGATGAAAGAAATCAGTACAACATCCAAAGAAAATGAGAAAGCTAAAAAATCTCTCACCCACAACATCCAAGAAATCAAGGACTCAATGAAAAGACAGAACCTAAGAATTATAGGCATAGAGGAAAGAGAAGACTCCCAACTCCATGGTCCAGGAAATATCTTCAACAAAATCATAAAAGAAAACTTCCCAAACCTAAAGAAAGAGATGCCAGTAAAAATCCAAGAGGCTTACAGAACACCAAACAGATTAGATCATAAAAGAAACTCCTCTTACAACATAATAATAGAAACTCCAAGTGTAGAGAACAAAGAAAGGATATTAAAAGCTGTAAGAGAAAAAGGCCAAGTCACATACAATGGCAGACCTATCAGAATCACACCTGACTTCTCCTCAGAAACCTTAAAAGCTAGAAGGGCCTGGACGGATGTCCTACAAGCCCTGAGAGAACATAGGTGCCCAGCCAGACTACTATACCCAGCAAAACTCTCTATCAACATAGATGGAGAAAACAAGATATTCCATGACAAAATCAAATTCAAACAACATCTCCTCATAAACCCAGGCCTACAGAAGCTCCTAGAAGGAAAATTCCAACACAGAGAAGATAACTACACGCAAGAACACAGAGGAAATAGAAACCTCCACAGCAACTAAACAAAAAGAAACACAAGACAACCAGCTATACCAAAAAAATGGGAAATAACAACCCCCGGTCACTAATATCCATCAACATCAATGGACTAAACTCACCAATAAAAAGACACAGACTTACAAACTGGATCCGTAAACAAAACCCATCTTTTTGCTGTATACAAGAAACAAATCTCACTATTGATATAAACACTATCTCAGAGTAAAGGGCTGGGAAAAGGTTTTCCAATCAAATGGACCCAGGAAACAAGCTGGAGTAGCCACCCTAATATCAAACAAAATAGACTTCCAATTGAAGTTAATAAAAAAAGACAGAGAGGGTATTACATACTCATTAAAGGAAATATCCACCAAGAGGACATCTCAATATTGAACATCTATGCCCCAAATAAAAAGGCACCTACATTTATAAAAGAAATGCTTCTAAAACTTAAATCGCACATCGATCCAAACACATTAATAGTGGGAGACTTCAACACCCCACTCACAACTATGGACAGATCATCAAGACAGAAGCCAAACAGATAAATAATGAGTCTAACAGAGATCATGAACCAAATGGACCTAACAGACCTCTACAGAACGTTTCACCCAAACACAAAAGAATACACCTTCTTCTCAGCACCTCACAGAACCTTCTCCAAAATCGACCATATAGTTGGACACAAAGATAGCCTCAACAGGTACAAGAAAATTGAAATAACCCCTTGTATCTTATCAGACCACCATGGAATAAAGCTGGACTTCAATAGCAAAAGAATCAACAGAAAGTCTACACTCACATGGAAATTGAACAACTCTTTACTAGAGGACCACTGGGTCAGGGAAGAAATAAAGAAGGAAATCAAAGACTTCTTAAAATCCAACGAAAATGAAGACACAACATACCCAAACCTATGGGACGCAATGAAAGCTGTGCTACGAGGAAAGTTCATAGCACTAAGTGCCTTCAAAAAGAAAATTGTGACAGCTTATATTAGCGAATTAACAGCTAAACTGGGTGAATTTGAAAAAAAAAAAAAAAAAAACCAGAAGCAAACACTCCCAAGAGGAGCAGAAGGCAGGAAATCATCAAACTTAGGGCTGAAATCAACAACTTAGAAACAAAAAGAACTATACAAAAAATCAATGAAACCAAGAGTTGGTTCTTCGAGAAAATCAACAAAATAGACAGACCCTTAGCTAAATTAACTAAAAGACAGAGGGAGAAAACACAAATCAACAAAATCAGAAATGAAAAGGGTGAAATAACAACAGACATTGAGGAAATCCAGAGAATATTTGGATCCTACTTTAAAAATCTATACTCCACCAAATTTGAAAACTTAAGTGAAATGGACAATTTTCTTGATAGATTCCACCTACCGAAGCTAAATCAAGATCAGATAAACAGATTAAACAGCCCTATAACCCCTAAGGAAATAGAAACAGTCATTAAAAATCTCCCAACCAAAAAAAGCCCAGGGACAGATGGCTTTAGCACGGAATTCTACCGGACCTTCAAAGAGGAGCTAACACCAATACTTTTCAAACTCTTTCACAAAATAGAATCTGAAAGAACATTGCCAAACTCATTCTTGAGGCCATAGTCACCCTGATTCCTAAACCACACAAAGACACAACAAAGAAAGAGAACTTCAGACCAATCTCCCTCATGAACATAGATGCAAAAATACTTAATAAAATACTAGCAAACCGAATTCAAGAACACATCAAAAGTATCATAAACCATGATCAAGTAGGCTTCATCCCAGGAATGCAGGGATGGTTCAACATATGAAAATCTATCAATGTCATTTACCATATAAACAAGATGAAAGAAAAAAACCACATGATAATCTCTCTAGATGCAGAAAAAGCACTTGACAAAATCCAACACCCCTTCATGCTAAAAGTTCTGGAGAGAACGGGCATACAAGGACCATACCTAGAAATAATAAAGGCAATATACAGCAGGCCAATGGTCAACATCAAAATAAATGGAGAGAAACTTGAAGCATTTCCTCTAAACTCAGGGACAAGACAAGGATGTCCACTTTCACCATATCTCTTCAATATAGTACTTGAAGTTCTTGCTAGAGCAATAAGATAACTAAAGGAGATCAAGGGGATAAACATCGGAAACGAAGAAGTCAAATTATCCCTATTTGCAGATGATATGATAGTATATATAAGCAACCCCAAAAATTCCACCAGAGAACTCTGACAGCTGATAAACACCTTCAACAAAGTGGCTGGAAACAAAATTAATCCAAAAAAATCAGAAGCCCTACTTTATACAACAAACAAATGGGCTCAGGAAGAAATAAGGGAAACAACCCCCTTCACAATAGCCACAAACAACATAAAATACCTGGGGGTAACTCTAACCAAGCAAGTAAAGGATCTGTACAACAAAAACTTCAAGCCCTTGAAGAAAGAAATGGAAGAGGCCTTTAGAAGATGGAAAGATCTCCCATGCTCATGGATAGGTCAGATCAACATAATAAAAATGGCCATCCTACCAGCAGCAATATATAGATTCAATGCAATTCCTATCAAAATACCAACACAATTTTTATAGAGTTGGAAAGAGCTATTCTCAATTTCATATGGAACAACAAAAAGCCCAAAATAGCTAAATCAATCCTGTACAATAAAAAAATATCTGGAGGTTTCACCATCCCAGATTTCAAGCTGTACTACAGAGCAATAGTTGTAAAAACAGCATGGTATTGGTATAGAAACAGACCAGTAGATCAATGGAATCGAATTGAAGATCCAGAAATAGACCCACACACTATGGCCACCTAATTTTAGACAAAGAAGCCAAAACGGCACAATGGAAGGAGGACAGCATCTTCAACAAATGGTGCTGGTCCAACTGGATATCCACTTGTAAAAGAATGAAATTAGACCCACACTTATCACCTTGTACAAAACTTAAGTCCAAGTGGATCAAAGACCTTAACATAAGGCCGTCACACTAAATCTACTAGGAGAAAAAGTGGGAGAAACCCTCGAACTCATTGGCACAGGTGACAACTTCCTGAACAGAACACCAACAGCTCAGGACCTGAGATCAACAATCAATAAAAGGGACCTCATGAAACTGAAAACTTCTGTAAGGCAAAAGACACTGTCATTCGAACAAAACGGCAACCAAAAGACTGGGAGAAAATCTTCATCAGACAGAGGGCTAATATCCAAAATCTACAAAGAACTCAAGAAATTAAATGCCAAGAAACCAAATAATCCAATCAAAAAATGGGTGACAGAGCTAAATAGAGAATTCAAAAAGGAGGAATCCCTAATGACTGAGAGACACTTGAAGGATTGCTCAACATCCTTAATCATCAGAGAATTGCAACTCAAGACGACTCTGAGATTCCATCTCACACCTGTCAGAATGTCTAAGATCAAAACTCAAATGACAGCACATGCTGGCAAGGGTGTGGAGAAAGGGGTACCCTACTCCATTGCTGGTGGGAGTGCAGGCTTGTGCAACCACTATGGAGGTCAGTCTGGCAATATCTTAGAAAACTTGGAATAGCTTTGCCTCAGGACCCAGCCATACCACTTCTGGGTATACACCCAAATGACTCCTCACCATATCATAAGGAAGTTTCCTCATCTATGTTTATAGCAGCCTTATATGTAATAGCTAGAAACTGGAAACAACTCAGATGTCCCTCAACCAAAGAATGGGTTAAAAAACTGTGCTACATCTACACAATGGAATATTATTCAGCTATCAGAAACAACGAAATTATGCAATTGGAGCCAAATGGATGGAACTAGAAAAGCTCATCCTGAGTGAGCTAACCCAGACTCAGAAGACGCATATGGCATCTATTCACTTATAGTAGGATTTTAGCTATATAGTAGAAGGTATCGATACTACAACTAACATTCCAAAGAGAACTTGGACATAGACTTTTTATTTTTTATTTTTATTTTTTAATTTATTTTTTATATATTTTTATATTTTTTCTATTTTTTAGTCTTTTTTATCTGTTTGTCTGCTTATTTGTTTGCTTGTTTTTTAGTTCTCTCTCCCAGGCAATTAGACACTTTTCACTGATGGTGCTGCCTCGTAGACCCCCAATGAATGAGGAGGCTCTAAGCCCTCATACGACCTCTCAACTGAGATGAGGGACTGTTATATAAGGACACCCCACCCCATAGAAATGGGATGGAAGGGTTAGGAGGCAAAGAAAAAAAAATGAAATGTGATATTTCGGCCTTTTACTACTAATTGTCATAAACTGTTTAGGATAATTAAGAAATGCAAACTAATAGTTATGCAAGCCGGTCATATTGTTAGGTACTATGACAGCCTATTATAGTTATTTTCTAAGCTAATCAGAAATAAAGCTGCTAAGAGACAAGCAACATCTGCTTACCCTAATAGAAGAGATAGATAAGGCCTCTTCAAAAACCTCAATAGATCTGCAGAATATGGCATTCAAAGATGTTTTCGTAACTTTAGATTTTTTTATATCAAGACATATCAACTCCTGACAGCACCCCCTATTCTCCTCCAAGTAGAAGATGAGCATCGAAGAATCTCCATGGGAGATGATGGAATTAGTCGCAAGCCTATCTCTTGGTAGGAAAAGCCCCTTGCTCCAACTGTAGACCGAATGCTGTCCAAAACGGACAAAACCTAGAAGCAGGTAAGTCGACAGCCTAACTCTGCCAAGACAGGGTAGGCAAGTCCTTCATAACCCCTGCTCTACAATCAATGTCTGTCAAAGAAACGGAGCCAAACGACTGAAGATTGATGCTGTAGTGTATGGAGAGAAAATGGGAACTGTCCAGGCCGTCACTGGTATGTCATTTCTTAGTTTTGGAAGCTGCAGGCCCTGTACTTCCTATAAAATCAGATATATTTATCCCTCTCAGATCTCTGAGGTGGTTGAAGAACAGATAGCTAGAGTCTCATAATTAAAATTTGAGTTGTTTAGTAGTGAAGAGAGTGTTATAGATCTAAGAAAATACTTTTAAAATTGTGTTGCAAGTTAGTATGAATATTGAATTGGATATAGAACTTTAACTCATGGAGATGGTTAGATAGTAGAATGTTGAAGTCAGGTGCCAAATACATATGGACTGGTCATTGGGAATGTACATTAAGCCATATAACCCTCATAACTGTGGCCTAATTACCTCTGTTGTACTGTATTGTATTTATTATTATAAGAGAAAGAGCCATTTGTTGGGCTGAAAGGGGAAACTGTAGGGGGAAATAAGATATACCTTAAACTTAAAAAAAAAAAGGGAAGAGTATGGGGGGTTGAGAGTGGGAGGGTGGGACTGGAGGGGGAATAGGGAGGGCAATGCGATTGAGATGTAACTTGAAGAAATAAAAAAGAATAGAAAGAAAAAGAATCTAAAGTACTCCTTGGTGCACTCACTCAATATTGTAACTAATAACTTGATCACTGCTTTGATTCTGAGCACACACAACATGTGCTTTTGAATAAGTATTAACTTCTCAAATAATAAAAATATGTTTTTTTAAAAACTGAAAATTTTTGGAGATGTCATATGTACTCCAATATCAAATATCAATTCTTTATGCAAAAATAAATAAATAAGCACAAACATCTCAAAAAATATCAAAAATTTATCATTAGTAGACCTGCACTGCAATAACTGCTGAAGGAACTCTTCTCAATTAAAATGGATAAAGCAATCATATGAAATTCCAAATCATACTGCCATGTAGAGATATATACAGTAATATACTCTAGCATAGGTATAAAAAGTCACTTTTAAGTCTAGCATATATATATATGTATATATAATTTGTGTGTATATATAGGAAGAAGCATAAAATGTACCTATAAACTTGAGTATATGCTATTAAAATAATTTATCTTATCAGCAAGATAGGTAAGGGTTGCAGGATCTGTAGAAACAAAACTTTTATATGGGATAGAAATTAAGCTGTAAGCTTGAAATAAATTATTCTGATGTTAAGATAGGCCATATAACTGCAATAGTAAGCATAAATATGTATATATAATATTCATATGTATAGAACATACACAAAGAGAAAGTATCAGTAAAAAAAAAAAAAACAAAAAAAAACTACATGTCCAAAGAAACACCGAATAATATGTAATGAAAAGTAGGAGCATAAAAGATAAGAGACATGCCAAAAAACAAAATTTGGTCGTTTTAATTCCTTCCCTATCAATAATTGTCTCAAATACAAACTGGATTAGATATACATTAAAAAATAAAAATAAAAAATGAATAAAAGGCAATTTGGCCAAATTAAAATTAAAATATTGAAACTATACACTATCTTTAAGAAATGGAATATATGGGCTGGGGAAGTTGCTAAGTGGTTAAGAGCACTTGCTCCTGCAGAGAACCCAGGATCAATACCCAGCACCTAAATAATTGTTCACAGTCATCCCTAACTCTAATTCAGGGTAATCTGCTGCCCTCTTCTGACTTCCTAGGGTACCAAGCACAGGTACCATGCAGATATATACACGTAGGCAAAGCACTCACACATAAAATAAAATAAATATTTTTAAAAAGCAATGTATCAGACAACACAGCATGAAAGGCAAAACAAAAAACAAAAACAAACAAACAAAAACCAACCAAACAAGAAAAAGAAAAAACCCTGTGACATTTAAGCCAGGTGTAGTGGTGCTTTAATCCAAGCACTCAGGAGGCAGATCTCTGTGAGTGTGAGGTCAGCCAAGTCTTCCAAGTGAGTTCCAGGACAGCCAGAGCCAGAGCTACCTAATGAAACCCTCTCTCCAAAAACAAAACAAACACACAAAAAACTGTCACATTAAGCAATATTGCAACATGGTAAAAAGATCATTTCACCACCATAGGATGAAGTGTGTGTGTGTGTGTGTGTGTAAGTATTAGCATCCCCCAATATATGAACCAAAAGTCAGAAAACATGAGGGAAGAAATGATTATAAAATACTTTGATATCCCATTCTTAAGTCATGGAAAGAAGTAGAAAAAGATCAACAAAGATACAGGAAAAAATGAACAGAAGTAGATCAGTTGGACATTACAGTCACCTGAAGATCAATTCTGACCAAAATTCTTCACAAGCATGCCTGTGACATTCTATAAGATAATCCACATGTAACAAGTCTCAGCCGACTTGAGATGAACTATTCATAATTAGACTTATACAAAGTATCCTCTCTGACCATGTTGGGATGAAAATAGAACTCAATAGTTGAGGGAAAACAGGAAAATCTGTATATATGTGAAAACTGAACAGTTGATTTTTACATCATCACTATGTAGAAAGAAATAAAAGGGATCCTGGCAATTTTCTTGAGAGAAGTGAAAATATAGCGAGACTTACAAATGCAACACAAGCTGGAGTAAGAAGTAAATGGGTAGTAATAATTTGAAAAGAAGTTACCTAATTAACAACCTGGGTTTACAACTAAGAAGTTAGAAAAAGAAACTAAAGAAAAGAAAAAAGTAGTAGAGAGTAAATAATAACTATTAAAGCAAACCACATGTAATAAAGAATAGGAAAGAAATCAGTAAAACAAAGAGTTTATTCACTAAAGGGTCAACAAAATAGACAAACTTTCACCTTGACTAAGAAAAAAAATCCAAAATAAAAAAATTTTTAAATGAAATATTGAAAATTATATTATAGAGCTTTTAAATCTTAATGCCTGAGAAGAAGCAGATGAAGTACCACATAAAAACTTCCACCTGAGTTTTGAAGCAGGGAATCTGAATAGTTTATAACCAATAAGGAAGCGAAAGTCATAGGTAAAACCTCCTAAGCAAAGGCCCAGGACAAAAGGCCTCCATGGAGAATTCTGCCATGCATTTGAAGAGGAATTACCACCAGTTTCGCTCAAACCTTCCACAGAAATTTAGAAGAGGGAACACATCCAGCCTCATTCTTTGAGCTTAGCACTTGTCTGATACCATGAGCAACAGGCATCCATACTATTTATCCCCCAGATACATTGTGAACCAAAAGTCCTCCACATTATGCTAGCCAGTCAAATTTATCAGCATGAAGGATTATCCACCAAAGGCAAGCAGAATTTATACCTGAAACTCAAAGTGGGTTCATGATGTGAATATCTGCCTGTCTTACCACTACACAACAAGACTGAAGAAAAGCACCAAATATCACCTCAGTCAATGAAGAAAAGCAGTTGACAAAATTCAACACCATTTTATGATTTTTAAAAAAAGAACACTCAGCTGTAAGGGTTAGAGAAAAGTGCCTCAGTGCAATAGCAGTCACATACAAAACAGCCTGCCAACATCACACTCATTGCTGAAAGCTTGAAAGTCTCCTACGATTGGGAGCAAGGAAAGGATACCCACCTACACCATTATTGTTTAGCGTAGGGCCGGAAGTCCTAGGCAGAGCAATTAGATGAGAAAAAGCAGTGAAGGCCTCCAACTTGGAATAGGAAGAAAATAAATCTTTGTTTGAAGATGACATGATCTTACATAGAGGAAACTCAAAGGCAGCTACGAAAGCAGAGGAGCCCTACTGAAGCTAATAAATCATTTCAGGAAAACTGCAGGATGCAAAATCAAGACACACAAAGAATTCAGTCACAGTGCTGTATGCCAACAGAGACCAGTCCAAAAAAGAAATCAAGAGAAGCCCTAACTATGATAGCATCAAAGAGAAATAAATTTAGGAGTAATCAAGGGGAGCAAAAACTTGTACATTAAAAACTACAAAATACTGTTGAAAGAACTGAAGAAAATACAGATAGAAAGGCATCCCCTATTTGCATTGCTCCAAAAAATGTTCATTCTTCAGAGATCTGTTGACAACTTCAATACAATCACATGACATGAAAATCTCAGTGGAAAATATTTTGTAATAAAAAAATAATAAATTATGTGATCTCAAAGGGGGCCATCGATAACTAACAGTAAGTTAGAAAAGAACAAAGTTGGAAGCTTCCTGATTCCTGATGGCAGGACAAGAAGTGTCAATATAGTGTGCTCCTGCACATAGATTTGCAGATCAGTATGAGAGAAGGGAAAGTCTGCAAAACAAACCACAGAATATGACAAAAATCAGTTTTGGCAGTGGTGCCCAAACACAGCAAAGAAGACTGACACACACAACAACAATCCTGTTAACTAATGGGGCCCAGAAAGATGGTTCAGTAGTGTAAAGTCACTTATCACACACCTGAAAACCTGATTTTCATTCCAAGTATTTCACAAGGTGACAAGAAGAAATCATTTCCTGAAAGTAGTATTCTGACATCCACATGTATGTGGTATATGTGTTCCTATGTGCATATGTCTGTGCCTATGTTCACCAGTTATTTTCATCTTCACAGTCTCTGGTTATTATATATATATTTATACACATATATAAACATACTTATATTTTTGTTGTGCACTGAAAATTACATATTGTTGAATGAACTGAAGAAATATAGATAGAAAGGCATCCCATATAGATAGATGATGATGATGATGATGATAGATAGATAGATAGATAGATAGATAGATAGATAGATAGATGATAGATAGACAGGCATCCCATATATATATTCTTCTGTAATATATTACACCTCGACCATAGTTTCTCTCCCCTCGCCTTCCCCCAATCTCTCCCCTCGCCTCCCCCCAATCTCTCCCCTCACCTCCCCCCAATCTCTCCCTTCGCCTTCCCCCAATCTCTCCCCTCCAACTCCCCTTGATGGTCTTATTGTAGCTTGTTATGCAGTTTTTGGTTGATGGCCCTGGGAGGCCTGCACACACACAATTTAATATGGTATTATAAGAACAGCATATCCACACAAAGTTGAGCCTCTGCCTTAATAGAAATACATCAAACAGAAAATATCAATGTAAGGAAACAACATTGAAAAGGCCCTGTGTGAAACAGAGATTATATTTGCATAGGGATTACTACCTAGGGAATAAAACGCCCCCTGCAACTTACTAACAAGAAGCAAACTAATTAAAAATAGACAAAGGGGACTGGAGAGGGCACTCAGCTATTAAGAGATAGGTTTACAACTAAAAAGATGAAAAAATAGACTAGGGTATAGCAGTAAATTTTTTATCAACCATATATTTATTAATATTTAACAAATACCTAACAATTACATATAAAGTTCCTAAATCCCAAAGCCCAAACCCTAATTCTAAAACCTAATCTATAATACCCTAATACCTATAACACAATCATTTAACACTAACTTGAGGTTTCTCAAAAGGATATTTTCCTCTGGGCGTGGATCCTTATGGGTGGCTACCCTTCATCAAATTTTCAGTCTTAGGGTCTCTGAATCTCATTCACCAGATCTTAAGGCAGCTTATAAATTTAATCTGTTTCCACCATTAAGATGGGGTGGCCCTTTTATCAAATAAGAATTGCTTCTCCAGTCTTAGAGCCTGATTATAAAGTTTTCTAGGCTCACCATTAAGATGCTTTGGGCCTTCAAGGGTGTTCTGGCTCTGGTGCTCTGGATTGCAGCAGCTTTCTGTTGACTCGTGCTCTCTGGAACTCTAAAGTCAGCTTTCTGTGGCACGGATGCTTTGGAATTCCAAAGTCTGTGGCTATTTTCTGAGTGGCCCAGCTCTTCCAAAAGGTGTATCTTGTCATGCTCTCCACCTAAGTGGATCACTGATGGGGAGCACAAAATGAAGACAAGGTCTCTCAGGGGATGAAGCAGGAGGAGTGGCCATGAGGTTGCATGGACTTGTTACTTAAATCCTTTGTGTTTGTAATGAGTCTCCATGTGGATTCCAGCATTTCATTGCCATGGTCCCTGGTGGGCTTTCTGAGGCAGTCCACAGTCCCATGATCAAAGATGTAATCTGTCTTAGGTGGGCTTTCAAGGACATGCCCTTCAATGGTAAATATGGCCATAAATGGATCTGCCCATATCTTTTATCAAACTTCCAAAATTCCTAATCCTCCAAAATCACTAATCCTACCACACTAGGGTCTTGAAAAGACATACGTGTAAGCAACAGACAATATTCTTGAAGAAATACAAATCAGAATCACAATGAGGTATTGTCTCATACCCTATAGGATAACATATCACTAAACCAAGTGGGAGAGATAAAGGAAAGAAAAAAATAGTAAATGCTAGAAGACAATGGAATCCTTAAAACTGGCCAACCTAGTTCAAGCTAGGGGAATGTAGAGAGCTGCGATGTGCCGCGCCCTAAAGATGGCGCCGGTTTCCGCCTTCCACCAGCCCGATGGTGAGTGCTCTCAGTGGTAAACAAGTCCATATTTGGCTAAGACCGCTGATCTGGCTTGCTTCCGCATACATGGGCCTCTAAGATAGCACCACGTGGCTTTACTTGATTGGCTGTTCATTTAGTATTTAGCCTGTGGGTTGGGTCTGCCCAGGCATTCAGAAGACTGTTTTCAAGGGACCTGAATAAACTGCTGGAGAAGAGCTTTTGTGAGTTGCGTCATCCTTGCTGGTCGAGGGGGACACGACAAGTGGTGGCCCATACAGGGAACCAGAAAAGACTCAGAACTCCTGCAGTCAGGGGCAGCGCTGGTAAGTTCCTGGGATAAATTAGGACAATAAAGTTTCACGGAGATAGTGAACAAAAGGTAAAGTTTCGCGGGGATAGCGAACAAAAGGTAAAGTTTCGCGGAGATAGCGAACAAAAGGTAAAGTTTCGCGGAGATAGTGAACAAAAGGTAAAGTTTCGCAGGAGATTGTGAACAAAAGGTAAAGTTTCGCAGAAATTGCAAACTATAAGGTCTCCGGAGGGAGCAATAAGCACCTCGGTAAAGAGGCAATAAGGTCTCCGGGAGGGAGCAATAAAGTTCCGTGATTCGGACGAGTAGAAGACACAACTGGCAGA
The DNA here is from genome assembly GCA_907164525.1 of Lophiomys imhausi. Classification (NCBI taxonomy): domain Eukaryota; kingdom Metazoa; phylum Chordata; class Mammalia; order Rodentia; family Muridae; genus Lophiomys; species Lophiomys imhausi. The sequence goes on along the minus strand of CAJQZJ010001896.1, from coordinate 930,227 downwards.
GCAAGGTGAGGAAAGCAGAGAGTGCCTCACAGAAATGGAGCGAATGCTAGCCTTGCTGGCCTTTATCAGTTGCTGGGAGAAGCTTGGGAGAGATCTAGATTTTGCCTGGGAGCAAGGTACATTGCAGGGAGGAGCACGGCCTATTTGGAGACTTGTTCGTAGTTGTTTAGGAGATCAGAGATATTGCAAGGCCGTGGAAAAGGGACAAGAGGCATTAGAGCAGTTAAAAGAGGAGCGCTTGGTCAAATCTGGGAAAGATACTTTGGAAGAGGATAGCTCAGAGTCTAAAGAGGAACTTAAAATGTTAACAAAGAAAATGGAGAAGTCATCTTTGAGGAAGAGTTCTGACTGCACCCGGATAGAGCCCTCAGGTCCGGGGCCGCCTGTGCTGGCCCCGCCTTCACATAATGAGACTTCCCCTCCGAGTGATCCTAGTGGGCGGTCATTCTGTCCAAATTTCTGGAGGGAAGTGAGACATGAGCTGTACTACCCTGTCTTTCAGGGTGGAGGGGGAAATCGTTATCATGAACCTCTCGATTTTAAGGTAATTAAAGCACTCGCTGAGTCTGTCCGCACTTATGGGGTCCACATCAATTCCACTCGGGTGGATCTGAGCCTGGCTACTGGTTTGACTTCCTGGATACAGACGGCTATGGATCATCTTAAGGAATGGGCGGGCGTAGGCTCTTGGCAATACTGATGATACTAGCCTCTCTGGTTTGCCTATGGTGCATCTACAAGATGAGAGCCACACAGAAGCCTAATGCAGCCATGATTATACAGGCCCTTGTCGCCATTGAGGCGGGCCAGTCCCCTCAGGCATGGCTCGCTGCCGTGAAGCCTTAAATCTTCACTGAGCATAGTCCCTGCCCACTGAGGTATTCGTTCCACAGATATTAGGGTCTGGCAAGTCAGTGACGGAGTTGACGGGTAAGTCTCGGCCACCTAAGACAGGGCAGTCCCGAGTGGGGAGGCTGACCCAGAGACGGGTAAGAGTTTGAGCACCGCCCTCCTACAGGCTCAGGCCCACTGTGAGATCCCCAGATATGGGGATTACGTAGCCTTTCCAGGGACTTCTACCAACTTTAGAAAAAATAAAAAAGGGGGATCTGTAGAGAGCTGTGATGTGCCGCGCCCTAAAGATGGCGCCGGTTTCCGCCTTCCACCAGCCCGACAGTGAGCGTTCTCAGTGGTAAACAAGTCCATATTTGGCTAAGACCGTTGATCTGGCTTGCTTCCGCATACGTGGGCCTCTAAGATAGCACCACGTGGCTTTACTTGATTGGCTGTTCATTTAGTATTTAGCCTGTGGGTTGGGTCTGCCCGGGCATTCAGAAGACTGTTTTCAAGGGACCTGAATAAACTGCTGGAGAAGAGCTTTTGTGAGTTGCGTCATCCTTGCTGGTCGAGGGGGATGCGACAGGGGAAAGCAGTGAATTCAATACATTGTAACCTATGTGCCATTTGTGGCAGTGAAAATGTTATAGCGCTATAGAAAATAGTATAGTATCTACTCAAAAAGTTACTAGTTATCATAAACTCAGCAATCCTACCTCTTGGTATATATCCAAAATAATTAAAAAGTAACATCCCAAACAAGAATTTATACACTGGTGATCACTGCATCATTATTCATAGTGGCCAGAAAATGGATGCAATCTAGTTGTTCAGGACTGGATTCACAGTAAAATACAGTCCACATACAATGGAATATTACTCAGTCTAAAGAGAAGGAAATATTGATGTATACTCCAACATGGATAAACCATGAGGACACATGAAGTTGATTCCAGTTACAAGAAACACCTAGACAAGTCCAATTTATAGTAACAGAAAACAGAGGTATAAATGAGATAGAGGGAGATGAGAAGTCATTTATTAGTGGGTATGTAAAATTTCAGTTTTGCAAGATGAAAAAGTAGCTAAAATAGTAAATTTCATGTTATGTGCTTCTTACTACAATAAAAAATGAATGTGTAGAATACACGTTAATCTTTATTATATGTGTGAATTACTTTGAGCTGTTAAGTTCAGAGTCTGATTTCAAGAGAGAAATCCTGGAACTATGTGTCTACTAACTGCTAGTGCTAATTCTTCTGTTCCTGGGAGCACAGGGCCAGAAGCAAAAATTTTACACTAGAATTTTCAGGTCCCACTCATGATGGGTGTGTTCAAGAGCATAATGAGATGCCAGGGATGCTGAGTCTGGGGTCTAGATCCTTTTACTCCTCAATCTAAACCGTCACAGCAGGTACCTTTCTTCTTCATAGAATCAGGAGAAGCAGAGCAAGGCTATCCTCTTGGTATAACCCCCCATGTTCAATTTATCTATCTTTCCAGTCCTGTTCCATAAACATACATATACCAAGCCATGACAACAAAGATGATTAATAATAATTAATAATTAATAAACCTGTTTTCTAGAAGAAAATGTCTACCAGGTATATAGCATTTGTGACAACAAGACCACAACCTTTGATATTTTTCTAGTCTGAGAAAACTGTGAGTCAAAAAGTTTCCTAAAGCAATTGGTTTGTCTTTTGAATAAGGCACGTGACTCTTAATGAAGTCCTTAAGTGTGAGTGAAAATGAATGTGGCCAAGAGCAAATGACATCTGGCTGACTACACAGCTGTTTCTGATGCCTTGCTGAAGGAGCATGACAACCAGGAATGTGCCTCAGCTGTGTTCCACCTGCAGCTCTTCCGCATCATGATGCGTTCCCATGGAAACAAGCACTTAAAACAACTGTGATACCTTGATTCATGACTTCTTGGACACAGATTGGTTGAATAGAGTCAGCTCACTGAGGGAACAGGGAAAGTGTTGATGTTCTTGGCTTTTTAACACTGGATTTCCCTTGTGGGTATACTTAGAAAAGAAACACAAATCCATGCTATACCTTCAGAGTAAGACCCGGACCCAGCAAGTTGAAAGCTCCATGGCTTATGTACCCTGTACCCTGTTACCATCCCCTAAGTGTGTGCTTTGGGAAAGTGGACAAAATCAGTGGGGTGCTGGTTCATATGGACAGGAGCTGACTCTGAGAAGCTCTTCTTAATTCTGCCTTTAATGATTTTTTTGTTGAAATAATCAAAGATGGAATATTTGCACCACAGAAATTGGCAGGTGCCATAAATCACATTCTTTGGTATACTGTTGAGTGAGAAATTGAACATATCCTATTTTCAGGTGCTTTGTGAGTATAAATAGCCTAGATAATAACTGTTAACTAGTTCTTCTATTATATGCTATATATGCTTCATTTAACTGAAGTCTAACTCATTATATGTTCAAGTGTCCTAGTCCCAGACTTAGGAGTTAAAGAAACAATCTATAGCCAGAGTATCAGGGAAGAAAGGGATATAGAATCTAGGCAAAGCATCAGAAGGAAGAAATCATCCAAACCCCTGAGTTCTCTCCTATGAAATGCATCAATGCAACATATACATAGTACTTCATATAGACTACTATATGGCTACATTGTTATCCTTAAGATACTACTGAGAGCTAGGGATACAGCTTAGTTAGTAGAGTGCTTGCCTAGTGTGCATGAAGTCATGGATTGAAACCCCAGTACCACATAAAGTAGGCGTGTCCATACCATCTGTAACTGCAGTACTAGGGAGATGAAGGCAGGAGGATTAGAATTTCAAGGTCATTCACAGCTACATAGTGAATTCAGGGTTAGCTGGTGGTATACATGGCCCTGTAATAAAAAATAAACAAACAGGCAAACAATAAATGGTATAATAAGAGCTAAGAGCAAAACTATCTTTTATTAACCACTGGAGTTTTATAATTCATACTGCCTCACTTACGGGTCTCCTATTCTTTCAGCAAATATTTCTGTAACAAAATAAGTTATTTATAATAATGTTTAACATTGTAGCAATATATATATATATATGTCTTGCAATGGGTTTATATAAGAGTTAAGAACAATATTGCTAAATAGAATGAAATAGCACTTGGATAGATATAAGAAGGTCAATGCAAATTACCCAGTTTTAAAAATACATAATTTCTTTTTTCTTTATGTAGACGGTCAAAGGAGGTTAACAAGAGGTCAGTGGTTTAAACCCTACTAAAGCACTGCATAGGAGTCATTTAAAGTACTCTGTTAATGAATTTATGTGAAAGAATGTTCTAAAGTGAAGTTTAAGTGTTTTCCTTGAAATAAGAAATAGTTTCTTCCTATATTTATTTAATTAGTCTTTGGATCTTCAGACCTTTCATAAAAAGGAAAAACATTATGCCTTGTTGGCAGAGAAATCATTGAGAGATCTTGAAATGGTGTCTCTGTACAAAAGCTATTTGCCAGTCAACATAAACTTTGTAATGCCTACATTAAAATAGTACTTCATATCCACACTAGAGCTTACCACTCAGTAACACAAAGATGCTGTTTGGGTACACACTAACTTGAATGTCTCACCACAGCTATGAAGTTCAGTGGGAAAAAGAAAAGAGAAGCCAGAAGAGTGGATACTTTGTGATTCTCTCCATATATAAAATAGCCCCAACATGGGGAAAGCACACAAAGAAACTGGTGGTCTCCAGGGATTAAGAATGATGCCGTCCACAGTTGGGGCAAGGGGCTTTTCCTACCAAGAGATAGGCTTGCAACTAATTCAGTCATCTCCCACTAGAGATTCTTCGATGCTCATCTTCTACTTGGAGGAGAATAGGGGGTGCTGTCAGGAGTTTATATGTCTTGATATAAAAAAATCTAAAGTTACGAAAACATCTTTGAATGCCCTATTCTGCAGATCTCTTAAGGTTTTTGAAGAGGCCCTGTCTATCTCTTATATTAGGGTAAGCAGATGTTGCTTGTCTCTTAGCAGGTTTATTTCTGATTAGCTTAGCAAGTAACTATAATAGGCTGTCATAGTACCCAACTGAATGACCAGCTTGCATAACCATTAATTTGCATTTCTTAATTACCCTAAAACAGTTTATGACAATTAGTAGTAAAAGGCCGAAACATCACATTTCATTTTTTTTCTTTACCTCCTAACCCTTCCATCCCATTTCTCTGGGGTGGGGTGTCCTTATATAATAGTCCCTCATGTCAGTTGAGAGGTCGTATGAGGGCTAAGAGCCTCTTCATTCATTGGGAATGTACGAAGCAGTACCATCAGTGAAAAGTGTCTCGTTGCCTGGGAGAGAGAACTACTAAACAAACAAACCAATAAGCATACAATAGATAAAAAAGACTAAAAAAACAGAAAAAAATATAACTAATATATAAAAAATAGATAAGGAATAAAAATGAAAAATAAGAAGTCTATGTCCAAGTTCCCTTTGGTGTGTTAGTTGTAGTATCAATACCTTCTACTATATAGCTAAAATCCTACTATAAAAAGGACAAAACTTGGAAGCAGGTAAGTCGACAGCCTAGCTCTGCCAAGACAGGGTAGGTAAGTCCTTCATAACCCCTGCTCTACAATCAATGTCTGTCAGAGAAATGGGGCCAAATGACTGAAGATCGATGCTGTGATGTATGGAGAGAAAATGACATACCAGGCAGCCACTGGTATGTCATTTCTTAGTTTGGGAAGCTGCAGGCCCTGTACTTCCTATAAAATCAGATATATTTATCCCTCTCAGATCTCTGAGGTGGTTGAAGACAGATAGCTAGAGTCTCATAATTTAATTTTGAGTTGTTTAGGAGTCAAGAGAGTGTTATAGATCTAAGAAGATACTTTTAAAATTGTGTTGCAAGTTAGTATGAATGTTGAGTCAGATATAGACCTTTAAACTCATGGAGATGTTTAGATAGTAGAATGTTAAAGTCAAGTACCAAATACATATGGACTGGTCATTGGGAATGTACGTTAAGCTATATAACCCTCATAACTGTGGCCTAATTACCTCTGTTGTACTGTATTGTATTTGTTATTATAAGAGAAAGAGCCATTTGTTGGACTGAAAGGGGAAACTGTAGGGGGAAATAAGATATACCTTAAACTTAAAAGAAAAAAAAAAGGGAAGAGGATGGGGGGTTGAGGGTGGGAGGGTGGGACTAGAGGGGGAATAGATGTAACTTGAAGAAATAAAAAATAAAGGAAAAAAAAGAAAAAAAATAAGTAACTACCATTGTGGAAATATAAAGATACTAAATATATAATCTCTCTATCCTCAAAAAAAAAAAAAAAAGAATGATGCCGTCAAGAGGGTAGGATACGTCTGCTGAGGAAAAGGATGTTCTTTGCAGCTGCTTCTTTACCATGACCTCAGAGCTGTATATGCAAATCTACATAAGTGACAGATGTACACCCAATGGTCAACTTCCTTATTTTACTATCTGTTGTGTTTGCCTGCCACACAATCATTGGAGAAGCATGTTGAAGGAGACACAGGTCCATCTCTATGTTGTTCTTGTAACTCTCTGTGAATCTCTACTTCCAAATAAAGAGGGTTTTAGGTTTGTTTGTTTGTTTGTTTCAAAGGAAGATGTATCTCTTTGATTGTAAGAATTTTTTTTTTCACATACAAGGCCCCAATGCGTTTGGTAGAAGTTACTGTTGTATTGGAAACAACAGTGGAGCAAAGGGAGTGCCAGCTTCTCTGGAACAAATATCATGTTAAGTACTTCCATAGCTTCTTGTCAAGCTGCTATAAAATATACTGCCACATGCAACTTGGGGACAAGAGTTCATTCTCAACTGTTGCAGGTAGCTATCTATCACTGTGGATTGCTGTCAATCACTGCAGGTAGCTACCCATCACTGCAGTGAAGTCACTGTGGCAGGAGTTTGGGACTACTGGCCACGTTGCACCTAAAGCCAAGAATCAGAGAGTAACAGATGAAGGCATGCATGCTAGTGTTCAGCCCAGTTTCTGCAGTTTATACAGCCTTGCCCAGGGAATGGCCCCAACCACAATTAAGATTGGCCTTCCCATGTCTATTAAATAATCAGAATAATCCCCCAGTGGCACACCCATAGGCTCATCTCCCAAGCGATTCTAAATTTTGCTAAGGTAACAATTTACACTTAACCACCACTAGGGCTTTTTGTACACATGTATTTTTTTCTCTTAGTCCACCAAGTAACATTGCAACTGTAAATATTATGTTTTTCTGCTTCTGCTTTATAATACTTCATCCAAAGGGGCATGAGTTATTAGAGACTTGGGAAACAAAGAGGTCATGAGTGAGTCATCCCAAAGTAAAACAGAATGTAGGTATTATTGAACTTGGAAATGATGCACCATGCTAATGAGGAAAGAAAATCATCTCCTTGAGCGTTGTGTTAAGTATCTCTTTGTGTCGCACTTCCTAATCAGGGAGGCCAGATTTTAAACCCAGAAAGGAAAAACTCCACACTCCCACCCCCACACTCCCACCCCTACCCAGTAGCCAGCAAACTAGGAGAAGCTTGAAGTCTATGGTCTGATATCGCCATTATCTCCTCAGTGAAATTGAAAGACTGGAATTAATGGGTTTGCTCCAGGTATTTTTATAGACTGATGAGGTAATGGCTAAAGATAATAAAGGTTAAAATAATATGAAATTCTAAACTTCCAAATGCACCAGCCTTAATAGTCTCCACTGGCAATGTTCCCAGTGATGTTTCTACAGGCCAGCTGTGACAGAACAGGCATGCAGAATTATCCTTTCCTCATCCGTAATGTAATAAAACATTGTACTCGTGGATTTCCCAAATGGTATTGCCACTGCATATCCAGATAAGGGATCATCATTTTATTATAGCTCTTGAGAAATGACACTAACTCAGACACAGAGAGAACTTCTGTTTTCAAGGGTTCTATTGGCCACTTTAGATACCCTTGATATGTGACCAAGAGTCATTTAATTATTTAAATATAAATAGTTATGAATTGCATAGATGGATTCCCACAGCTTCTCATAGATAATATAAGTTGAGTGTAAATCAGATCACTGGTAAGTAGTTCAAAGTTACACACACACACACACACACACACACACACACACACACACACAAACACACACACACCATATGGAAGAGGGCTGCTGTGAGAAGTATCCCAGCACTGAGGGATTGCTGCCACCTAGGAGCTCACATGAGAAATACTGACCTCCAGGTCTACAGGGTTCAGCAAATGAGCACCTGCAAGAACCTGTCAGCTGCTCCCAAACTAATGTGGGTAATTTCACTGTTGGTTTAGTCATTCCAGAGCTTTTGGGGACCACTGAAATTTCACCTCCCTGGGCAGTGAGTGTTTAGTATCAGCAAAGATTGTGTTTTAATGTTATCCTCCTGTGACCCCTACCAATATCATATAGCAGAACCACCTTCTTTGTGAATGCCAAATGGGGCAGAAGGATCCATTTCCTTTTCCTCCAAGCCTGTGCTAGTCCAATACTTAGGTAAATCAGAGTAAATATAGAGTATTGTTAGGGAAAACACCCCTCCATAAGCCAAACTTCATCTCAAGTACACAAGATTGTCTCCAAATAGCAGAATGTTAAGAAACCTATCCAGTATTCCAAATCTGACAGAACTCTGATAGTTGTGCCTGAGAAATCACTACAGCTTATTGTGACAACTGATACATTTGCAGGGTTAGATAACACCAAAAACAAATGGAATAGACAACAGGAAAATATTTGATGTATAATTTCGTTTTTATGAGTGAAAGATGTTCAAGTCAGTCTTATCTCTAAGATATCCAAAAAGTAATATATCTGTAACTGGAATATTACAAATGCCTCTCAAAGCAGGCATACTTTCTGTTTTCTATGTGTCTGATATCGTGAAATTTCAAATTCTGTAAAAGTGATATATAGTTTTTTTTGACAGATACAACCATGTGTGGTGCACACTTTGATTTATATAAACTCATTTTAAATGCAGAGGCAGAATTCCTCCTGAACAGATGAAAATATCTGCCTAGAGTAATAAATGCATGTGTGTAGAAAGATAGAGTTGTAAGAAGGGATTTTTTATGAGAAAGGTTTGTAATATTATTTTAAATTTTCCCTTTAAAAATCGTCTAGAAAACTTGATTTTATTTTTATGTTTTTGTGTCTGTTTGGATGTTTGCCTAATTTGAGAAGGAATCTGTTCTGCCAAAACATATTCCTGTGACACAGCATAGCTTATGTGGGATTGCTAAGAAGTAGAAGATATCCATACAACATAAATGCTTTACATCATCAGTTTTCAACCTGTGGGTCATGACCCCTTTAAGGGTCAAATGGCCCTTTCACAGGGAGTCATATATTTTATATTTACATTACTATTCATAACCATTGCAAAATTACAGTTATTAAATAAGTTTATGGTTAGGGATCTCTATAGCATGAGGAATGATATTAAAGGGTGAAGCATTTGGGAGGCTGAGAACCACTGATTTACAT